>BGZK01000743.1:0-296575 GCA_005406025.1 Eumeta japonica
ATAAACGGTTTTAGAAGAATATTAAATCATCTATATAATGAAAAACCAATGACTGTCTAAATTTTGTTTTATAATTTGGATTAATAAATTAAGGATGCTGTCAACTATTGTCGTCACCATATAAATAACAAAGACCGAAGACTGTCAGCGATTTTAATTGATCAGAATTAGAGTTTATTGCTTTGTCCTTCCATACACCAGTTAAACTGTCAACTTGGACATTGCCACAATATTGGGAACAGCGGTTGTAACGGCTAAGTCGCATTCGACCTATGTAGACGGCACGACTTTTAAATCTCTATAGTTTAAATAACATGACAGGGAATTTATACTGCAGTGGAATGAAAAAGAATTGAAACCCATTTTTATGTAGTATTCTAATTAATATTTCTATAGGCTGCATCAAAAATAAATATAATTGCAAATTTAATATATGGCGGAAAAGGACGCTGTGTTGCTTTCAGTGAAACAGCTAGTAACTGTATGAAGTGCGTGTAATATTTTTGATAAATTCATTCTTATATATTATTCTGTCAACAATAATGGATTCACAAAATCCGCCATCCAAAATCCAAAGTTTTTACCAATCGAAATGATCGTTAGTGTTCTAATCGCTTTTTAATTGTTTCGATTATATTTAATTGTTTCGCGCCGGCGACCGACACCGGGCGCATCGCAGAGCACATGCGCGCGTCGTTGTTTAAATATCCTCGTCATCGCTTTTAGTCCATTAAAATGTTACATTTTTTAGGCCTTACCTTGCGTTTTTAGAGGACGTATTTATTTTGATGGGGGTCAGAAAAGTTAAAAACAAGCGCCAGGGTCTCAAACTTCATCGGTCGCCATCTGAAATAGTTGAAATGGTATTACGATATATCTTCAAACTATTTATTTGATAAAAAAATTTGTTACTTTGTTACAAATTTCTCTCTACGGGTCCTTGTCCAGTAACTTTTGTCGTATTACTATAAATAAAAAATAAGCGAAATCTTCAGAAATTCAAGAAAAAATTTATATTTTCGATTTAACTTTTATCATTTCATTTGTACGATATCCGACCATTTTGTAGATCGTTTTTGAGGAACCGGCATCATTAATTCAGTCAATAGTTAGGTTTTACAGCGCTCGAAGCGAGTACTATTTTTCAGTACTTCTAACCATACCTATTATACGTGTGTGCTATAATAGCGTCATTCAGTTATTGATTGTTTTTTATTTTTTTACTTTATTATTATAATTTTTTAATTCTAATTTTGCAATATTATTAATACTAATTACGATTTTTTCTCACACCACGAGGTAGAGTTTAGTTTTTTAGCGTAGTACCAATAGCATTCACGGTGATTTTCAATTAGTTCTTTCCGTTCAGTCGATGGACAGGCTTTGCTCAGATGATCGTTTCTCGAATTAAATACAGTGGGAGAACTCGGAAGGGAAGGGGTGTTGTTGGCGGTCATCATCACTTACTTCACATTGCTGAGCTTTATTACGTTGCTGCAAGTCTCTCCAGAACAAGCCATACCGCAAACATTTCATCTCCGCCGGCATCCACACATCGCTCCACAGTTTCTTTGCATTTGCAAAAGATCAATTTAGAAGCTTCCATTAATAAATGAAAATGACTTTGATGATGAACCGCCAACATTAACACCCCTTCCTTCTCCAGTTCTCCCACTGGTATTTAATTCAGAAACCCGATCAGATGCTGAGCCTGGTCCATCGAAACGACTGAGGACGGAGTAGTTCTAATTTAGAAAATCACCGTGGATTATGCCTATTGGGGATACTACGCAAAAAAAAACGCCTCTAGACTCTACCTCGTGGTGGTGGGGAAAGAGTCAATATTTAATTATTAATAATATTGCAAAATTTAGAATTAAAAAATTATAATAATAAAGTAAAAAAATAAAAAAAAACAATCAATAACTGATGACATATTATAGGTACACACGTATAATATAGGTATAGTTAAGAGTACTGAAAAATAGTACTCACTTCGGAGCGCTGTAAACCTTAACTATTGACTTAATGAAAAATGATGCGAATGAAAGTTGTTCCTCAAAAACGATCTACAAAATGGTCAGATATCATTTTTCGTAAAATGATAAAAAGTTAAATCGAAAAATATAAATTTTTCTTGAATTCTGAAGATTTTCGCTTATAACTTTTATTTATAGTTATACGACAAAAAGTTACTGGACCAAAGTTGTAGAGAATTTAATTTGTAACAAAAATGTTAACAAATTTTTTTTATCAAATAAATAGTTTAAGAGATATATCGTAAATACCATTTCAACCCCTATTTTCAAGATGGCGGCCGTGGGACAAGGGTGGCGACCCCACAAACTTGTTTTTAGCTTTACACTGACCCCCCCCCACACATCAAAAAAATAAAATTACGTCCTCTAAAAAACGCAACCCCAAATGTAACTTTTCAATGGACTATTTGCTTTATCAGTCAGCTGAATAGATGAATATGACGGATGCCGCGGTGCGCATTCGCATGAGCGGCGCGCGAAGAATACTGTGGCGAGGCGATGTCGTGTGCGGTGCGGCGCTCGATCTGTAGCTCGCAACATCCACGGGCATGCCGTAGTTATTTACAGAAGTGTCTTTAATGTTTCGCACGTCCGTTGCAGGTCACCACAAATATATTAATAAATGAATATATGGAACTGATTCATAGACTGAACTTAATATAGATTAAACTTATATATTTGTACAATAAGTAGACAGATAGATCGATTGAATTGATTTTATCGTAATTTGAACTGAATGATAGATTTCTTAAGGAATTATTTTATAGACTATAGTTATGAGTATGGTTCGTATTAGCAGACATTGATAAATTGTATAGAACGTCAGACAAATAGAATAGATACATTGACCAATTAAATGGGGAAATTGTTAGCAAATTGAAATTGTTATATTTGTGGTTTTAAATAGGTTATATTTTACAATAAACAATACATTATAAGCGATCATAGGTTTACATTCACAAATTGAAAAGTATTAAATTTAATACACTACAGAACAAATGGAGAGACTATAAGATCGATTTGATAAATGGTTAAATTAAATCGATTGTTAGTGGTTTGAACTTATAGATCTTGATTGAATTAAAAGTATTTTCATTCAGTTTATGTTTGCTGTCTGTACCTACGAGAAGTAAAACATCGCAGTGTGCTTACACGTCTTTTGCTTTGCTTAAAATGTAAAGGAAAAAAATTCAAAGAACTCGTGTACGACACGACTTTCGGATATATCAAAAATAAACTCAAAATAAGAGGAATAATACATTAAAATTATTACCATATTTAAATTTGCTTATTTTTTTCCTTTATTAGCACGAGTTTATATGCTAATAAAAAGAGAAGTAGAAATGTCAATTGTTAAAGTATAGTATTTGTTGTATTTATTAACTAGGTACATATAAAACAAAGTGTTTCTAACATTAAAAAAATAAATAATTTGATCAATATTCACAAAAAAATCTGTTGATATTTTAAAATTAACGTTTAGTCATTGTAAATCAATATTAGTTATATTTACATTCGACTTAAGTCTAAGTCGTGAAACGTTCGACTTAAAAAAATATAATGTAAAAATTTTTGTTATTATCAAAAATTGAAATATTCCTTCCAGACGTTCCGTCAATTGTCAATATATACATAAGAAACTTGAAAAAAAAGAATTGTCTATTAGTATTAATTAAAATAAATGTATCCTTTAGAAACCTTCTAAAAACACTCCTTTTTAGGGTTTTTTTTTTTTGAACTTTATCATAAATTATGAAACCCTTTCAGTTTATTTTACCGTTATTTAGTCCTTGTCTATACACATCTTTTGACATTTCAACCATTGGGTTACACTTTGAGCTCACGATGCCAGAGCGAGTGGGACCTCTACGCAGGCGACAGAAAAAAAATTACTTTCGACATTAAAAACGAAAACTTGTATAAATTATTGTTTTTGGTCAGTGTTACAAATTCGCGGTTATCGGCGTGACGCGAAGCCCGTACTCCATTCCAGAAGGCAGTGACAACGTTTGTCTTCTGTCGTTAACGTTTTATAGACCTATAACATGTTCATCTGGCAGACAAAAGATGAAACGAATGATATTTCTTATAGTTAGTTTATATTTCCAACATGCGTGTCAGCAACGTAAAGGAAATATAAGTTAACGCATTTCCACCTCTCCTATTCCTCCTCCAATCATGACAGTCGTCGTCCGGCCTCCGCTCCGAACGGTCGCGCTACAGCACCCAGTAAGTGCAGCGAGTCCAAATTTTCCGTGTATTCATCTGTGTGTGCTTTGTGTGTGCAGGTGTGTGCCGCGCCGAGCCACATAGCAACGAGCCACATCACCACCACCGTGCCGGGGTAACCTAACGGTGTCAACAACCGGCACGTAGTGATTCGTATTACTTCGATAACGCACGCAGCGCCGCGATCCCCCGCCTGCGGGGTCGCGCCGAGTAAGGTTGTGTGAGCGTCGTGTACCGCCGCGCGTCGCCGCGTTTTGCGGCCTACCGCACCGCCATCCGCGCCCCCTTCTATTCCGCTCTATCACACGACCCGGGGCCTTATTACGTAAAAGTAGAAATCGATTGCGATTCCGGAATCGATTTGCGAGTTGAAATTGTTGGGTATAAAAAATGTTATTCTTATACGCAATTTTGAGCGACTTTAAAGCGTTAGATTATTACTAAACTTTGCACAATTATCGAGGATCGATGACTGTACAATAATATGGTATAATTGAACTGATCTGATGATGGAGTCAAAAGGTAGGCACAGGAACTCTATAACGGAATAACATATCCTAGTCGTGTTTGAGCTTGTCAGAGTTGTCTCGAGATGTACTCTCACCATTAGTGATTTTTAAGGTTTGATGATGGATCCGGAAGGTAAGCATCAGAATTCACATATCATTACGGTACAATATATCTCCGTATTTGGCCTTGTTGGAATTGCCCTGAAATGTTTTTGATCTACTATTGACTTTCAGGGTTGATGATGGAGCTTCCAAACTCTTAGCTCCATTATCATACCCTGCAAGCTAATCATGGTCAAAGTGTATTCCATGACAATATCAACAAGTCCAAACACGGCTAGGCTGCGTTGTTCCATATGGAGTACTAGCGTCTACCTTCCGGCTCCATCATCAGACCCTGGAAACCAATCACGGTTAAGTGCATTCCAAGACATATTCAACAACTGTGAACATCGCTTGGATACATTGTTCTATTATAGAATACTAGTGCCTACGTTCCGGCTGCATCATCAGACCCTGAAAATCATTCATGATCAAAGTACATCCCAAGACGATTTCTACAAAACCAAACACGGCTAGGATACGTTGTCTCATTATGAATTTCCTGTGTTTACCTTCTGGCTCCATCATCAGACCCTGAAAGCCAATTATGGCTAAAGTGCACTTGAAAAATTCCATTAAGCCCAAATAAGGTCATTGTTCTATTATGAAGTGCTAGTGCTTACCTTCCGGCTCCATCATCAGACCCTGAAAATCACTCATGGTGAGAGTACATCTCAAGACAACTCTGACACGCTCAAACACGACTAGGATATATTATTCCGTTATGGAATTCCTGTGCCTACCTTCTGGCTCCATCATCAAATCAGTCCAATTATACCATATTTTTTAATGTCATACGTCCTCGATAAATAATCAAGATTTTATTTAATCTAACGACTTACATAAAAAAAAATATTCACTTTATACGAAATATGAATAACGGAAAATCGATTGTAAATCGCTTGAGAATCGCTATAGACCAGTCTTCGGTTTGAGAGCGTAATTTTCGAATAATTGCGAAATCGCGATCCCTAACGGTTTTGAATTCAAATATGCGATTAAATTCCATTTTGATAATTTGGTGATTTCATTGTACAACACTGTTAATAGAAAGACATTATTAGTATTCTGGAAATAAAACTTGGGAATTAATAAAATAATTTTAAAATCATACGAAATCAGAAATCGATTTCTTTTAGATAATAAGGCCCCCGGCCCGCGCGCCGCGCTGTCGTCGCGTCACGTCACCTGCGGTGCTGCGAGAGCGTTCGGCAACGGCTGAGCACTCTCGCGGCTACCGCAATGGAGAGTAAACCCCAAGTTTTCTTGGCGGAGCGCGGCCACTTCGACCTCCTGCGGGAGTTCGAGGCGAACTGCGCATCCCCGGCCTCCCCTGACCCTCAGGTAGTGGTATTCGACCCAGAAATGGACCTCGAGTACACTCTACCTAGAGATTCCAAGAAACGGCCAGCCGCCGCTCGCCCGTCAAAGGGCACATCCTCAGACTCCGACTCCGACCCCGGATCGAGTGATTCTTCCGATCACTCTGGTTTCACCACCGTCCGGCGCCGAAAAGCCGCAAAAGCTTCACAACCAAAACCCGAAGCGTCATGTCTCACGCAGACCCCCGATGGGTCTACGTACTTCCGTTTAACCTCTTCAAAAGCCAAAAGGCTAATATTGCGAAAGAGTCAGCTCCCTGTCAAATCGACCCGGTCGATTTATGACCTCCCGAAAGCTGGAGAAAACCTTCCCAGCCTACCACAGCCCCACAAGGGGCGGTAGACATTGGCAATCAAAGCGGCAGCCCCGCGGCCGCGAAGAACAACCTAAGTGACGAGGCTGACGTCACCGTTCTCCACCCCGCACCGCGTGCTCGAAACCACCACCCATGTTCGTACAGAACAAGGATCGGTGGACCGAGCTGCGCAAAAGATGCGGAAAAACATTCAATTCTCGCAAGCGCATTAAGAGAACTAAGGGATTAAAGCTGCAAGCAAAACCGTCACAGATTTTAAAAATCTGCAAAATCTGCTAGTTTTCACAAATTCAAATTCCACACCTACCCTCAAAGAGGAGCGGGAAATCAGGGTAGTCCTGAGGGGAGTCCCTAAGGAAATACCCGTCGACGAGGTCAAGGAAGACCTCCTTTCCCAAAACCTTCCGGTTCAATCGGTGCCGCATACTGAACCGTTCCGCGAACCCCTGGATTTGGTTTGGTCTCCGGCACAGCCGAGGCCAACGATAAGGCGACTAAAGCCGCCTTCTTCAAAATCAGGAGCATATGTTCCCTCTCCGGCGTCAAAGCGGAGCAGCCCCGCAAACGCGCCTTATCCGGGCAGTGCCATAACTGCCAGTCCTACGGGCATTCGTCCCGTTATTGCTTTCATTCTGCGCGCTGCGTTAAATGCCTGGGCGACCACGGCACAGCGCAATGTACGCGCAATAAGGACACAGACGGTCCACCCGCTTGTGTCTTATGCAAACAAAAAGGCCACACGGCCAACTATCTAGGATGCCCGCGTGCTCCAAAAAGAGCCCCATCACCCGAGAAGGCCGCGCCCGCGCGCGCCGTCTCGTCCACGTTAAGTTACTACGAGCAGCGGCCGGACCGCGTAACGCCCCGGCCGCCACGAAAAATAACTCAACATCCGCAGACGATCTGAACCAGCTGATGTCAGTAATAACTGTTATTGTAACTAGCGAGCTCGCGATCCTCGCAAAAAATTCCGCACCGCCGCGAACCCGACGGAAAAATTGATTTGTTTAATAGAGCACGCCTCACCCGTAGAGGCGATTAAAAATAAATTTTAACCCGATCAATTAAAACAATCTCTCTCTCATCCCATACTGGGCCGGTACGTCTAGTTAATAATCAATAATTCTTTTCCCACGCGACGCGAAGTCCCCAAATTATGTTTGTTGTTCGCCTCACCCGCCCGCCAACGCATATTGACTCCGGGTCGGAAATATACGCGTTACAGTAGAGTCATATTATCATTCTTATCTCCCTATTCCTTACGATCACATTTAATTATACTAATAATAATCGCGTTTGATAGAACGCTTGATATTGGTTTACAACGCTTATGAATTTTATTCACAACATTATTTATCAAATACAAAAAAAAAAAACTAATCTAGGAATCAGCTTATTCGTACTAAACTCTATGCACCATACTTACTTATTGGAACCGGGCCTCGCAGATTTCTCAATATTGAACTTGTAAGTTTCAGCCAGCTCTGCGACAGTCGAAAACATAAGAAGTGCGCACGCGCCGCTCGGCGAACCCCGGCCTGTGGGCCCAACGGCGTGAGGCTCCCACAGTAGCATCGATTTCTCGTCCGTCGCTCGCCACAGAGCAACGCAATAACGCTTCGTGCACAATATGCCGTATTTGTACTGAAAATGAACACTGAATGTTTGCTTTTAAAGCCAAAATAATAGTAATAAGTAAGTAATCTACACGGTGTTGCGCTAGATTACAGACAAAATTTAAATATATTTTGAATTTGAAGTAAAATGATTAGTAGTAAAACAGTTGAAGAGAGTCATATATGACCCTCTGAGTCCACCCTCACATTTCTATCAGTCAATAGCTAGATATATGAGGGCGGACTTCGAGATACCCTATTCTATTCTTATAATATGCTCTATAATTAAATAAAAAAACAGTTATCAATGAATCAAATAGAAAAACTCACGATCATGAAGCCGGAAGCCTTTTAATATACCTTAAGGCGTGACATTATATTTAGTTCTAGATTTATACGTTTCTTTTCCCGTATTAGAAAAGCGATTGCTAATTAAAAACTGTATTTTGTAATTGCAAAATAATAGTTTTTTTGTGTATGTTTATAATATGTCAAATTAAAAATATAAATAAATATTATTAAGTCGGCGAAAAAGTATTTCTGCATAAAATCGTTACAGGATTGCTTGTGATTCCGAGCAGATATTATTTCAAATTGAATTTTACGAATTTATGAGGTGATATTTAATACCCACTTGATAAAAACTTAAAGCATTTACGAATTTCGCTTCGATTCGTTAGTTGCTACGGAGTTCAGGATCTGAGAGCCCTAGTCTCAATTTAGCCGGTATTTAATTTTACTCAAATCATGCGTCAACAGCAATCTCATTGTGAACAAGCCGAACGATAGTTTAGCTTAATACAAACGTTTTCCAAAAAGGCGTTAATGCCCTTCTTCAGGTTCAGCACTGAGCCGCTGTCGCCGGCCTTCAAGTCGCCTGTCACCACTCCCGGCTCCACTTCCAGTCTGATCTGTGCGAAGAATATAAACTGAATTTGTAAAGTCTCAGATATTTTCGTGTTCAGATTTTTTTTTCCTGAAGCAAAACAGTCAAAACAATAATTTACATAACTATCTAGTCTGGCCTGCAGAGGACAAGATGTAACATCTTCTCCAATTTGAGGCGTTCTTTGTAGTTAGAAAGATGATCACCACCATCATTTATGCAGCAATCGAGTCTCATGAAAAGAAAATAAACTCAAAATGCAAAGTTTAAGAAATGCCAGATTTCTTATAAAGTCTCTGATGCCACAGATTTATTGGAATCACTACGTATTATTATGGCATGAAATCGGTCTACATAATTAACTCGCAAGTCAAGAAACAACTTCCGTTGTTGTCTTTGTACAGTAAGTGGGAGTTCAAGTGGTCCACTGCTCACGCCCTCCATCAATACAATATCCCTCTGTCAGAACTTAGACGTCCTATTCCCTTCCAAGAAGTCCGCAACGTGCTGGTGACACATCTAGAGTTGCGAGTGTCCATGAACGACAGTGACCATCTACTCTCTGATAACTCACCTGCTCTTGCTCGAATATATTATTAAAAATATATATATGGCATTGAACGATATGTCTGTTGCAACTTTGAGTTAATCTATGATTTATCTTAACTAGTTTTGCGCCCATGGCTTCGCTCACGTGCACATAGAATTTATTCCTTCATCTTTTATACCAATATATCTTGCTGTCAATCCCAATATCATTCCCGCTTTATTTCTGTTTCCTGTGCTATTCATGATTCCGATTCCTAACTTTAGATTCTAATCCAGATCCTGCACTCGCTCGACTTCTATCTATGAATGAAAGAATTTTGAGAATCGATATAGTTTCGGTTCAATATTAGATACAAGTATCTACACACAAAGTCGGAGGCAACTGCTAAAATAGATTGCATAAAAACTTTATCCATGAACTAACATCTAGACGTGCCGAGATAGGGCATTAACAGAGTTGCAGTTTAGCCATCTCATACATACAAAATGTCATATATACATAAGATATGTAATATATTAACAATTTTCTTCGACGTACGGTAAACTGGGTGACGTTGAATTCGGTCACGACCTCTTCGGGCCTGACCAAAGGCGGTTCCGAGGCGTTGGGCAGCGACGTGGTGTAAAGACGGTCGCCATATTTCAAGATGGCGTCCAGCAGAGTAGGCTTCCAGAAGTCGTAAGATTCTATGTGTTCGACTACGATGGCCATCATTGCATTACCAACGTCCTTTTAGAATTCAGAGAGATGTAAAAAAGGTTGGGAAAATCAAAAAGGCAGTTTGCTTTTGATTACACTTCCAACACGAAAACAAAAATTTCAATCAATATATGAGTATGAATGAATAAACTAATTTTTTTTTATATGTTTTTCTTTTGGATAGATATTTTAAAAAAGTAACTGCTGTTATATTTTTTTTCCCGTCCTAGGGGCATCCATTGTTAGGAATAAACGAAAATTTAAATGTAATACTGTGATAATTATAATGATTGTTTCATAGCAGATTTGATTGTCATAAATAATACAATATGATATTTAATAGACTTCTGTTTACAGGAAATCTAAAGCTATTAAAAGATTAGCTCAATCAAGACATTCGAATAAATTTAACTCAATGACGAAGTCATACGATTTGAATTTTATCAATCATTATTTTAGTAGAAAGACTCGATACAATCTCCAGGCTATTTCGTAAAATGTCTACCAAGAAATAACTCTTTTTTTTTGTCACAATTGAATGGAATTTCATCGTTTACAATAACGATTTAAGATAAAATGTCTCATCTATTATACCTTGAAATTATAAACAATATTTTATTTTGAGAAGCGCTATGTATGTACATACATCAAACCACGTAAACTAAGAACACTAATGTCGAGAATCATTCATTACGAGTTCGCGTCACCGACATGTTAATATCGATATAGACGATTTTTGTGCGAGTAAAACCTTAATAATTCCCAGCACCGACATGCTGATGTTGGCATACACACATGTGTGAATTAATAATACATGTGGAAAAAACAATTTGTACATGCAAAATTTATATTCTTAAAAGTAATTGAAATGCAACCAACGGTCTTGCTTTGTTTGAATGAATATGCTTATTTTTTTGCAATCAAATCAAACCACAGTATGCATATTAACTTCACTTGGTTTCCACAGTCCATCATGTGTTCCGATTAATAGACAAATCGTTTTAAAATGTGTAATCCCTGTTTCACCTGGTTATCCCTGTTGGGCTTCTCGATGAAGAAGCCCTCGTGCTGCGCCACCCGCCCTCGAACGGCGGCTATCGATTTGCTCATCCTGATAAAGTATTTTCCGAGCGATGAATCGTCCAAAGGAGAGATATCTTCTGAAAAGAGACGACGACAACGACTAACTAGAAAGAGCCTAAACGGAAATAATTGGTAAAATAAAAAAAATCATGTGTCATAAAATACGCGAAAGGGGGTAAAATCCAGGGATACATACAATAAAAGAGGAAATAAACAATTTTGTTACAATATTGAGAGCGTGCATATAGTTTTACATTTATGTGCACTGATTCAATAAACTATGTTATATGAATCATGTTAGATAATAAAAGTTTAAAAGTCCAAAACTCCAGATTAAACGATTATTAAAAATGGTGATAACATTTAAAATCATGCGCATCAAAATTTTAACTTATCTGCATTAAAAATGAAACACCTATACATCTGAAACGCAAGAAAATATACCTATTCAGTATAAGATATGCAAAAATGTTGTGCGAAGGAGCAACGTAACTACTTCGTTTTTTGTTAACACTCGAATTCGCTCTCCATCTAACAAGCTAAATACTAAAACCATTCGTAGGCAGTCAAATTTTAAATATATAGACCAAATTACCCCCTCCTTCCTCGCCGTCACCGCCCAGTCCCTCCTCCTCGCCCGGGCCGGTGTCCGCCTTGTCTTTAAACAGCGCCGTCAGCTCGTTAGTAACCACCACCGGATACAGCTTGTAAGGATTCTTGCAACGTTTGTTATCCAATCCTCCTTGTTGGCCTTCACGAGGATAGTGTTAAAAATCAGTAACAGCTCAATTCATCATGTCGGAAGGAAACTCACGATCCATTGTTTGTCCAGTGATTACATATTTATAATTTACTAAGTAAGAAAGAAATATGGGGAGGATGATAAATATTGAAAAGAAAAAAAGAGTGAAGCGGAGGGGAAAAGGGCTACGGAGAAAGAAATTGAAAAAGAGGAAAAACGAGAGCCAGGGAAAGAATGACGATCACATGAAGAAGAATTAAAATAGGAAATAGAACATAGGTTGAGGTTTTCGTTGTGATAAGGGTCGGATTTGCGATCATTGTTTTAAAAGAGATCAAAATTTCAATCAAGATTCTTTATCCACGCAGATGGAGCCAAGATCAGAATACTAGATCTTTAAAAGGAAACGAAACGGCGATTTTTAAAAATAAAAGCCAAACGGAAATGAAAAATAAAAGTGTAAATTTATAAAGGAGAAACCGACTATCATAGAGAACAGAATGGAAAACATATGGAACACTATTAGTATATAAAAAAAAGATAACAATATTTTTAAGTGTCACTACTGACACAGACCCCACTAAAAATATGTTAAAGGCGGGACTAATTATGTTCACATTCATTAAAAAAATTTAATATAACAATAATTAAGTAGATAAATAAGCTAGCTTCTTTCCTGTTCTAAATTTAAATCGAAAGATTTATTAATAAAACATGCCGATTATTGATAAAAAATCATTATACACTCACTCAACCTAGCTGTAAACTCGTAAGGGGAGGAGTACACCATGAGCGCCATCGCCGACTCCAGAGGAACAGGTTCCGGAGGACCGCCTTCGCCCTCTGAGGGAAGATAATGATGATAATGCTACTTTTCTAATTTGGAATAATTAATAGACAATACTTGAGTCTAAAAACAATCGCTGCCAATTTACAACTAGTAATTTTGTCTGGCATTTTTGTTACTTTTCAAACTAAAAAAAATATGTTCAGGTCGACAGGTCCACGTTCATTCCATGGTTTTTGTTTCTTACTGAATTCCTTTTTATTATCGATAAATCACACTCGATCCGTACACAAAAGTTCGCTAGTGAACCAGGTAAAAGTTTTCAGAACAATGTCAGAGCACCTTCTTCATTTTCGTCTTCCTCGATCTCCGCACCCTCGCCCAGCATCTCACGGGCTCGTATCTTTGCCAGTTCATCTCCTAAAATAAGAAAATCATATTGTGTAATGATGCGTGTATGTATCCATATATATATATCTAAACATTTTTTTTGTCCGGGCATCAGTTGAAAACTACTTAACGAATCGGCATGGTATTTTGAACATTCAAAGCAGAATTGTTTGTAGATGGTTTTTAGCTGCATTTTTCTTTTCATTAACTGCAACTTCATTGAAACAGATGAGTTATTGCTAGTATAAATATAATACCATTGAATTTGGCGGTTCAACAACTCTTATTTATACATAGTAGTATAAGAAACAAAACGAAATTAATGTAACTGCTGTCACAGGCCACAAATTTTCACTGTTCATGAGGTTTATTACAAAAGGAAAGGTATTTCTTTACATCACTTTTTATTACGTTATAGAATGGGTTCAGGCCAGTGAAATAACTGACCTGAACATGAACCTGAACACATGAAATAAACCGTGTTCGATAATCAACTGTAACGGTGTTTGTTAAGGTAAACAACACGTTTACCAAATATATATATGTGTGTGTATAATTCAACTACAACTGAACAATATATGTATTAAATCCAACAACTATAACACTGACATCAATATGTTGATTAAAAGGACATTCGTCAAAGGTATGACGTTGAAAAAAAAATTTGGGTAGACAAACGGATGGAGGAACTCTGTGACGATACGTCATAATTGACATTTATGAACAGTCTACCTGTGTCTGAGTGTTGTTTTTATAAATTATGAAGTGTTATTAAATGTTATTAAATATTACACTAAATAAAATTTTGTTTCTTTTTCATAAGATGTTTCTATTTTTTTTTTCCATTTTTGACAAGTTCTATAAAAATCTAATACTAAATTAAATGTACTTTTTCACGATCCATACTCTTTTTCAGTTAAGGTGCTAAATTTTCTTTCAGACCCCGTCATTTTCTCACAAAGCTATTTCTACATCTTTTACTCAAAGTTGTAATTCACATTTATCCGTATTAATAAAACTCACTCAAATCATACGCCATCCCAAGAAGTAACGTGGGACCGAGACATATATTATTGTCTATAGCAAAGCACTACAACCGTCTTGCTCTTTTCAGTCTCAAGATGAGAAACGCACTCAAGTGTGCTTTATTAAAACGAACCATGGTTCGTATCTACATTATATAGTCCACGTGCTCGGTTGCAATGCGAAATTTCTGTGAAAAAAAAATCCGACATTGTATTCGTTTGCACTGCGCCATATTTTTAGTAAAGTTAATCAACCAAAGGATTAAAATCTCAGTGCCTTACTTCATGATTCCGTCATTTTCTATTTACCATGTATTGAACTTGACTTTCAACTGAAAGTCGAGACTTACACTCGTTTCGTAAGCAACAACGGTTCTATAAAAAATTCAATTTGAAATCGTCACCTCTCGTTATTCTGTGCGATGTCAACACTCCTTTGGGTAACGTAGGCGATGGGTCGAATGCGACAACTTTTCCACCGGCATCGCACCATATCCCCAGGATGTGGAAGTCGCCCACGAGCAGAGCCAAAGAATTAGGCTTATTCATGAACTTGGTCATGACATCCTTTATTTCTGTCCAAATGAACAGGTAAATACAATTATAAAGATATAAAAATGATGTTTCAGGTTCTTATTATAAAAAAATAAATGACTTTGATATTATTCAGTTCGTAATGATAAGAAAACGAAGCAAGTGACTTAATATTTACCGGTTTCTGAATTTGTCTTTGTAACTTTGAACACCGTTTGCACTAAAAGTTTATTTTGCATTCTAATCAAATTAAGACAATCTGCTCCTTTATTATTTGCAAATCAACAAACGAAAATTACATTTTTAAAATCCAATTGGGTGTAATACATGCCAATTCAACTGCCGTGTTTTTCTTCAATAACAATTATATCTAAATCACATAGACGCAAATAATTCTTCAATATCAATCGATTACATATGTATTTTAAATTGTTAAATAGTTTTTGTTACCGAATGAGCATGGATTTCAGTAAAATAATTCGCTTTAGTAATTTTTATTTCTCGTGTGCTTATTGTAAGAATATTGTTTTTTTATATGATTTCCAAGCCAAAAATTAAAACACTAAAAACTACTGCGATTAAATATCGTGTGAACAGCTTGCGTATGTACGTGCTTATTCACACTTCTTACAGTCGCATGAGTCTGTCCTGACTAACCATTGATAGGCTGTTCCTTTTCGGGCTCTTCCTCCCCTTCACCGCCCTCTTTATCGCCGCCTTCTTCTTCGCCACCACCTTCCTATTGAGAAATCGTAATCAAAATTACTTTAGTGATATCACTAAACACGCATATGCGTACGCGCGTGAAAATAGATGAGACTTGAGACGTTCAAAAAAAAATCTTAGAACACAAAGCGATAAATTCGTCAGTCAATAGCCTTGCCAGCGCTCGCATTTCGTTATTTATCATTTCGGCAAGTGGTCTCAAACGCTCTCCGAGTATAAACAAAACAATTTATAAAAACGATATAAAAATGTTACATATGATGTGAACAAATAATATTTCTTTGTTTACGTCTCGTTCACGTAATCTGAAACTCTCTAACAAATTAAAATGTGCAAAGACGTAAAGGGGCACCCGCCATTTCCGAATAAACGAATTGGAGAATAGTACCTCATGTCCAATCGTATCCCATTATTCTCCAATTGTTTTTTCTTAGGAGAGCTATTTAGTTACTGAATTATCTCGTTAATAGATTAGTCTGCAAAAATATATATATTGATTTGTTTCTAAATTATGACAGCACAACAATGTACGAGTTTAGATGAACCCCTATCATCTCGATCGATGAGCATTATCAATTGGATTTTTCCTTAATGATTATCTTCTCAGGGTCGGCACGTCAAACATTACTATTAATTACCCCGGCTTCGGGTATCTTCAGCGGCTTCTCGTACGGCTGTTTCAGTTCTATGACGCAGGTGTTTGCGCCGAACTCGAAACTCATATTCAGATCCTGCGTGGTCATCTCGCTGCATCCGGTCCTCTTCACATGCTTGAGGTAGTATTCGGCGCCGGCTTCTGTATAAGCAAATAAAGTTATTATCCGAGTCAATGTACAAATATCGTAGCAACCGCAATATTCAGCCGTCACCATGAGGTCGTGTTTCAAATGATACAGCACGAAAAAAATTGATCTAGGTACTACAAGCTCGTTCTTTTTAATGTCTCGTACGCAAGCTGCAAACATCGAATACGTAACATCACCTTGATCACCCGCGATGTCTGTATGTAAGTAATCTTTCAAGTACATCTTTGTCATTGTCAACGATTTATGTAAATTATCGAAATTCGGGACAGCTACTGCAGACAGTTACCAAACTTACCAAATTGAAACTTTTATTTGTATTTTTGATTCGGAGAATTAATTTTGGAAGAATTAATGGGAAATCGGAAGGATATTAAGAAAGAGAAATCGGGGTCATTTATGTGAATACCATTCAAAAAAAAAACTTCATGAAAATATAATTTAATTACGTATAATACGAATGTTTGCTAATGTTTAGCTAACTTTTTACCACAGTTTTTTTAAAAAAAACCCTTTAAAACATGGTGTCCCCGAGTTTAGATAGTTTTGATATAGTTGTTCCTACCAATATGAAAGACGTGATTAGTGTATATATTTGAAAGTATGAATGTTACATACCTTTCCATCTACTGTCAATATGTGTTTGCACATAAAAAGAAAAGTTATAAAAACTTCGTAAGTTCTTTTTTCAATATTAAAAGAAAAGTTGTACAACGTACTGTATCTTTTTTTGTTATGCAATAGTTTCCCTATTAAAGAAAAAAACGATCTTTGTTACTTCAATATTTTTTGGAAAAAGTTTTTTTACATCACATTTACAAATGTGTATCTATCGTAGAGCCAAAAAGACAACCCTCGCCAAATTTTTTTTCATCGAAAAATATCGGCGCCAGTATAGCCAAGTGTCATTCACTTACCGACACAACATAATTAGATATGCCTTTTTCCACCGAATAAAAAAAATGGGACTAGAATCTGAATCGAGAGCGTAGCCAAGATTGGAATCACAGTTGTCAGAGTGAGCGGTCGACACAAAATATGAAATAAGTAATCCTATATGTCCGCGCGGACGAAACTTACGATCACTAAAATAAGATCTGTCATTTTAGCACATGTAGTCATAAAATTATATTCCGAAATCTATGCCATGGACACGGTTCAAGCTTTCCGGGATAAGACAGCCTATGCCAGTTTCTGAACACTGAACTACTTCTATACAACCATATAGATCAGTTACTCTATTGTTGCTTCAAAGAAGGACGAAGCACTTTTACATTTATAATATTAGTCGAATGTTTGTATACACACCTAAGAAGTTGTACATGTGATCCTGATGCATTTGCGTGGGTGGAACGGCGCCAGCCGCCGCCACGAACATGGCTGCTGCGGGCAGCGCCAACGTCCGACCGGCCATGTCGTCTTCCTGTGAGATGAACCAACGGTTTGGTGGTTGTACATATATACTATAATAAAACTGAAGGGCTTTTATATCTGTATATGATAGATATTTCGAGTAAAACGTTTACGTGTGTTTGTTGTGGCATCACTGTAAGCGGATATTGACAGATTTTTTCAGGTCGGTAGCGTAGAAACAAAAGCCGCATTCCAATTATATTTGTAGTCTACGCGGACGACGTCAAAGACACGGATAAAAGCTATTAACTTAATAGAATGACAAGCATCATGGTTCAAGCTAAGATCCTGTTGTAAAACCTGAACAAATAAATGGTCTTGCGCAGAACAAGGGAATCCCAAAAATACGCTAAGTAAAATCGAGCCACAAGGACAGACGCGTACGTGTTTTAAAAGTATTTTTGAATGTCATTGAATGAGTTCTATTCGTAGAGTAAAAAATCATGTTGCACACAAAACATTGCCTGATTCATCGTCTAATAAGCTTAAAAAATTCTTAAGATTTCTCGTGACGTTAAATATATTTTTCCTTGTATTTCCAAAAACGCGTTAATTTAAATACATTGTATTACTTTTTTGCTGTCAGGCCAAAAAATACCTAAACGCATAATATATTGTATCATGTTTTTTTCAATTACCGCCCTGCTGAGGCTTACACTAATATAAACCTTTTATTTCGGGCGGAGGGATTATGATATCGAGTCTACCACGCCCATCTAGTGCGAGTCGCGATTACTGACGACCGTCGTCATCGACGTGGCGACAACGTTCGAGATCAACAGCTCAACGTGCTCTTCGACGCACGGAGCGCATGATATGCTTTGATTTTATGGTAAAAGCATTCAAATGATACCAATCGCAATTATTGTCGTTTTAGACTATACTTGAGCTAAACAAACCCTCACCGCTATGGCGGCGCGGGTGGCGGCCTTGCCGATGGCCGTGTTCTCGCCGCGCGGCCCCATGAGTATCGCCGCAGCGCCAGGTCGGATCCATTCGAAAGCCTTGCTCTTTGAAAACGAGAGAAATGACAATTCGTTAAAAGAAAAAAAAAATAACAATAATATGAAATACATAAAAGGGCAACAGACAACTTCGTATAAAAGGTCGTGCTGACTTTTCAAGTTTTTAAAACTGACCTTAAAATAAGACTAAAATTTCTGGAAATTAAGAACAGCGCTTTACAGCATTAAGCACTGCTCACTCTTAACAAGTTAAGTCATTAACTTAGAAGGACATCAATTAATCTAATTGTTTTTTCCTATCGGGCTAACCTCTAGTTTCGTTTCTGGCGCTCCAGAAAGCAAATCTAATTTTGTAGCGATGATTTCCATTGGAGATATATTGAAGCTGTTATCGGAGCCGGCGGCGAGGTTGGCTTCGATCACGCTCGCTAGATCTTTGACGCTGCCATTTATCCTAACCAAACAGGCTGCTGCCCGAGGATCTTCAGATGGATAACCTGGTTTCGTTAAAATGACACAACGGATGGTTATACCAATACTTTGAAAATTAAAATGCTATAAGCTCCAATATGAGTTTCTCCGTCTCACTCAAGTACGAGGGGTATACCAAAAAAACATTAGTATAAATTATAATGTTTATTACTTATATCCACCTTTACGAAGTATTCATCTTGAGTATGTTTATACTTTTCCATGCGTTAAACCACTTAAAAATATCTCTGACTGCTCTTTTTTAAATACCTCAAAAATTTCGAAATTAGCAGTCAGTGCATACTCCTTGGTCTCAAATCTCATGTCTTTCAATTTTTCTTTGATTTTGAGAAAACGAAAATTGCATGGAGTTAAATCAGGGAAATTTGGTGGATGACGTATGACAAATACAATTTTTTAATTTAAAAAGTCAAAAGTTTTGGTTGACGTATGTAGCGCGGCGTTATCATAGTGCCAAAAAAAGTGTCGGATTAGACATGGCCTAGAACTTAGACCTTATCACACCAAGCCGAAAATAATGATGGGGCACAAGAATAGCAATATGACCGGTTTAAAAAAAAATTAGCGACCGTAATAATTTTGTATGCTTCGCGCACGACGACATTTTATGGTAATAGTTTTATTTTCAAAGCACCATAAAGTTTATTGTTGTGTTGTTTCGGAGTTATATTGGTACATCCATGTTTTGTCACCGGTAAATAGATTGTATACACATTTTTGTTTCGTTTTCCTTGAATTTCTCTATTAAAGATTGTCACCAATCTATCCGGAGGTTTTTCTGCTCATCGGTCAGTCTGTGTGGCTTCCACCTCGAACAACACTTATGGAGAGAAAGATAATCATATTAATAGTTTTCGTTACTGCTGATCCAAAACACAGTATTTGCCCTTTTTTCTCTTAATTATTCGGTTTTCTCCGATAAATTTTTCGATTGCTTGAACGTATTTTAGAATGACTGCAGTTGGCAGTGACCTGTCCTCGTTTCATCTTCGAAGATTCCCTGTCCTTTTTTTAATTCGACAAACCAATTAAAAACTTTGCTTGTGAATAAGTAAACTCGCTAAAAGTAGCGAGTTCATAAAATCAAAAAGTTCTTGGGGCTTTAAACTTATTTTTGAGATCATAATAAATCATTTGATTTCCATTATTGTAGACAATTTCCCCCAGATTCTAACAAAAATAAGCATTTTACATAAAAAATATTTAAATTCAAATATGTTCCATTTTTATATTTATCACTAAATAAGCAGTATTTAGTATTTATTGTATAACTTGATAATATCAAATCACTGAGTAAAAGCATGTAATTATTTTTGGCATACTCCTCGTAAATATCATGGACACGTACAAAGTGGCATCGAAAGCGCGCCTCAAGCTCCAACTTACAATTTGTAACAAAAACATCAACAATAGAACAGACTTGTCTAGGTATAACTTCTGTTAATTATAAAATGCATTTAGTAAGAATTTATCCGGCAACCTTTAACCAAATGATTGAGTCTTGTACAATAGTGATTACCATGCATAGCGGTAGTACATTGGTGGTACAATAAACATTTTTTATATCGCAACGTAACTTCAAAATAAATGCAAGTATAATAACAAGAAGTAAAGAAACACTCACCGAATTCGTCGCACGCATGAGAATCGAAATAGTAATAGCAACCCTCATGTTTCCAAATCGCTGTGGAACTGTACCTCGCTGTCATCACAGCGTGGGTGTGTTCTTTGAACATCTGCTCTAGAGCACCACTCAGGGACAGCAAACCACTGTCCTTGTCTGGTTGAAGAGAACCTGCAGCAAGAAAGAGTTTTGGAACTAAGAGTGACAACTAGAAATGGGTCTGTAATATCACACAACAAATTAATGGCGATCTCCACTTCTCTTCCGATCTCAGTGTCACACCTCTGCAATTATCAGAGTAAGTACTAATCAAATTCGCATCATTAGTAGATATAATCGCTATACACTTACGCCATTTCCCAGAATAGTAGGTAGACACCACAAATTTCCACATGTTACGATCTTTGCTTATTCCTCTTGCTTCACTGACATCCGTCAATCATTTTATACAAGCTTGTCGATTTCGGGTGCTTAAAATTTGACCCTCCCATCTTCATATACCAACAATTTGGTCTGTATAAGATTTTCTAGGGCGACTTTTGGTGACCCTTCCATCCTTCCATACTTCCAGAGTGAAAGTGGGTCTTTCGCTCTGTAGACTGATTTTGTTAATCTACTTTCATTAATCCTTTCTATAATAGATATTTTTAGGAGAAAGACTATTATTCTTTTTCAATGTTCAATGAGGTGCGATAATATGCTATACGGTTCATACTTTCATCGTCAGCTTGTAGTATTCTAAATATACTTTTGAAAACAGAGTTATTATTAATGCATCTGTCTATTACTATTTAGTATTACAAAATGCATTGAGTAATTAAACTTTGTAACAATCCACGTTTTACGAGATTGGTAGCCATTCAAGAAAATGCATCATCCTATCAGGATACTTTAACCCTTAAATGCATGTTGTTGCAAAACTGCAACATACCATACAATCGACTATGGAAATAATTATATTTCCTCAATTCATGTTGTTGTACATTTATCACAAACTGGGTAATATTTTCTTTATGGTGGCAACATTATTTTTCCGCTGTCTTTGGCTGTCAAACTGACATTTGGCAATCATATGATTTATGTCGAAGATTTCGTTTGTTGTAAAAGTTTGTTGTTTGTTTTGCTGTGTTGGATTTTGCGGTAAGTACTTGAAAAACATTTACATAGATATTCATATTTATATTTTTGAGACAATATATTAGTTTTGAAAACTAGTGTAATTTCGTTAGTAATTTCGGCTTTTTGAGCGTTGTAAATCTACAACAATATGCATTTAGGTGTAACAAGTTATATACAATTATTGGAATTTTTCAGATGAAATCCTTGACTGACAAAGATATAGAAAACTATTTAAACCAAATTGAAGAGGGTGGAGAGAGGTCTGAGGATGACCTTGATGTATCTGATGTTGAAGACTTTTGTTCGAGCAGACAAAATTACACAATGATCTTGAGAACCCTGTAGATGATGAGAATGATTACTGTGATGATGATCTGTCCTTGATAGAAGATCCAGCTACCTCTGAAAGTCATCAAGTACCTCAGGTTCCCTTTCCCTCCACAACTCAAGCTAGTCGACGTGCAACAATGAAGGGACTTGTATGGAAAGTAAAGAAACTCATTTTGACCAAATTACCTACTGTGGCAATACTACATATCCCATAGAACTGAGGATCAAGCAGCTAGTGGTACTCCATATACGTTTTCCTATATTTTTACAAGTCAAATACTTCAGAAGATCGTTGAGAGTCCAATCTCTATGCAGTTCAAACTAATGTCCAAAACCATTGAACCTGTCTGAAACAGAACTGAGAAAGTTTATATCAGTGTTGATATATATGTCTGTCATAAAATACCTAATGTTACTATACTGGTCAAATAAAGTGGGTTTTGAACCGATAAAAAAATAATGACCATCAATCGATTTGAGACTATTCAAAATATCTTCCTTCAATGATAATGATAAACATTTGCCCAGTAATGACTAAATTATCAATAAATTAATTTTAATTTTATTTCGTCTCTTTTAATTACTTTGTTTTATTTCAGAGACCATGTAGATCATGATCGGCTTCAGAGATAAGCCTGTAGTCAATTACTTGAATGAAAAATTTGCATCGATTCCTATGGAACAACGTTTATCTATTGATGAGCAAATGTATGCTACAAAAGTAGCACACTTCATGTAATACCTTCTAACAAGCCACACAAATGGGGATTCAAATTATTTGTATTATGTAGTGTAGGTGGCTATGCTCATAAATTTGAGATTTATACTGGTGAAGATTATAAGCGACTTCCAGGCGAACGGATTTGGCCCAGTGGGAAATGTAGTGATCAGACTTGTCAGAGGTTCCAAGACATATAAATCACATTATATACTGACAATTTTATACCTCTATACCACTGGTTGCACATCTTGGAAAGAAGGGATCTTCACTTTGGGCACTGTCAATCTAACAGACTTGTCAACTGTAAATTGCCAGACAAAAGGAGCTAATGAAAAATGTTATCCTCGGGGGCCTATGAAGAGCAATCAACCACTTTTCAAGATATTGACATGACTGCTGTGTGTTGGAAAGACAATAAAGCTGTCACTTTTTGTCTACCTATGTTGGATCAGAACCTGTAACCAAAGTAGACAGATTTGATAAATCGAAGAGGCGAAAATCAAGATTGATTGCCCCACATTATCAAAGAATATAATGCCCACATGGGTGGGGTTGATCTCATGGATAGCTTCATTGGGAGATATCAATTGCAATGAGGTCGAAAATGGTATCTGCGTATTTTTATCACCTACTAGACATGAGTGTAATAAATTCTTGGCTTATATACAAGATTTGAAATCAACTGAAGCAGATCCATCGATTCTGAATTTGTGCCAATACAGGTTGGAACTGGCAGAGGCATTGAGCAAAGTTGGAAATGCATCAGAACTCTGCAATAAGCGAGGAAGACCAAGCACTAGTAACAGTACTGAGAAGAATCTCAAGCTAAAAAACGAGGTCCGTGTCAGTACATTCCGCCGAAGGACATCAGGACTGACAATGTTGGGCACTGGCCTGATGACTGTGTGCGCAGCAGATGCAAGATGCCGGGGTGTACAGGATACACTCAAACAAAGAAGTGTGAAAAGTGTGGGTATATGTCTGTCAAAGGCTAAAACTGCTTCAGAAATTTTCATGAATTAATATATGTATATTTTACAATAAATGCATGATGTTGTAGAATTGCAACAGTCTTTTAACAAATTATGGTTAATATATCATTTAATTATTTTTTTAGTATTTTCCCTAACGCTAATATGTCCAAAACTACCAGATATATATTTTTTTCGCAAAAATGAAAATTCATGCATTAAAGGGTTAAGAATAAAATTTTGAAGAGAATTTATTGTATTACATGTTCTATTATATGTAAAAGGTTTATATCCATTTTGTTTAATAACTCCAACGCATAAAATAGAAATAAGGTATATATCATATAAAAATACTTCTAATTTTGTAAGATCAAGGATATGTGGTGATTAAAATCATTCTTTTTTTGCGTTTTCGCTACTTTCTCTAACATTACTAATTATGGTTGCCAGTAACAATATAATGGCAACTTGCCTTTATTCTGTCAATAAATATGTAAAAGATGTAGCTTATAATAAGAAAGATTGTCGTATTTTTTGTTAATAAAAAATAACAAAAAATACGATAATCTTTCTTATACATGCACGCATTCGACAGTATATTAAGCGTAAAATCCATTGAAGGTAAATTATATTACCTTAATGGTAAAACTTCTTGCATTGGATGAAAGAGACTTCATCACAACTCGTAAGATGTTATAAGTCAGTATTAGCAAATACTAATTATTCAACGAGGCATTTTCAAATAGCAAAAAAAGTACTTCTAATCAAATTAATGGAGCTAAAAAAAATCATTTTATAAATTACAGTTTACGCTATCGCTATGAATGTATGGATTTATTTACAATGCCTCATCGCATAACTGACGTGCTTGTTTCTTATGTCTCTCTCACTAGGTCTAATGCATTTTTTGACGAAATATGATTTTTAGTTTTTGTAGCTCATTTTTGATATTCTATAAATTTTAATATTTCGTCCAATTCTATCGAGTTTTACTATTTATCAATGTTCCTTCTTCATTTACTCTTGCCTTGTCGCTTAGTCTTGTACTGTGTGTGTTGAAAAGTTATATCAGGTTTATGTTTGGAGAAGTAACTTTTGCTAGCAGCGCACGATAGAGTTCTTTTAAAATATATTTTAGATCTCCCAGAAGACTACTCATTGAGACAGCATTTGTAATAAGATTGGAATGGTTTTTAAAATCTCACACTTATTTTCTATGCTCTCTGCACAATCACGCAGGGATGATAAAACTCATCATATGTTATACTAGGCATACCATGATACTTTCTAAGCTTTTTCTCTTTTTTTTCAGGCATCTTTTTCCAAGCATGTCATTCAGTTACATTCCGATAGTTAAATTATTTATAATTGAAAGCTTACCGTAGAATGCCGTCTCTGCGACTTCTGTCTGTATGCAATCGAAATCCGAAACTTTGAATCTGTTGAGAACGTCGGCAGCTGCCAGAAGACCCTGAACAGCTTCAGAGTCTTCTTCCTCTGCGTTTTCGTGACCTCCTTCCGTTCGTCCTTCTGGGCGCCCTTCCCCACCGCCTCCTTCCTCCGAGGATACTAAAGATTGTTGGTACAATATGTCTCCTCGTATTAAAGCCTAAAAGAAGAAATATATAATTAATTTGTCATAATTAAAGATGTTTTTAAATTTTTTCCTTACGTTCATAGTGAGTTTATTAAAGTACGCACAACGTTTTATGTAATCCCTCGGATATTAGATTAAATTTATGTATAGTATATGTGCAATTAATATTTAGTGAATTAATTGTATTGTTATTATAGAAAGATGTGATTTGTAAAAATATTTCCTCCAATAATGAATTAATGGCTTTCTTTTTCTTCAAACACTTTTAGCACGCCATTGTGGAACAGTAATACTACTAAAAAAAATTTTAAAAATCGCTATATCACGATTCTTAATAATTTGTCAGTCTACTTTGGGACACGTTGATTGTTTAATTAATGATATTTAAAATAAACACGAAATGTGCAATGTGCAGTCAGCCAAAAACGCACATTACTAATGTATAAGTAAATGTGCATCATAAAACACATTAGTGTCTGTGTACAACTATAGTGAAGTTGAAGAAATAAAAACACCAGACAAATGTGAATAGTACTTGCATCCTAAAAGTTCTGTACAATCTTAATTTTGTATGTATATATTGCAGCCATTAAGCCTTAACGATTTTTACCTGTTTGAAAAAACGTGATAACCATATTAACAAAATACTGGTTTCGGAAATTTCTAAACTTTAACTGAACTTTTTTAACTTCCGTAAAAATTATTGAATATCTGAAATTTAGAAAAACTTTATTTTTCTTGGCAGGAAGTTGAAAAATATCCTTCCATACGCTCATTTAATATCAAAGTGATAGCTAACGTCGTCGATGTCCTCGGGCATCCAGTCCTCGGGCTCGCGCACGTGCGCCATCGCCAGTGCCATGATGGCGACCGGCGTGCCCTGCTTGTTGCGCCGCTCGGGCGGGAACTGGGCGTCGCCCTCGTGTATCGTGCCTCGCATCACCCACTTGTTCGGCGCGACCGCTGCAACAGATGCACCTGTAGCAAGAACCTAAAAGAGGCAGTTAAGCCTTTTACTGTGCTACGCGGGAGACCCACGAGGACGTTCATGGCGCACAATAAAATGTGTTATGCCTATACATTGCATTCCATGTGAAGTGGAGGTGGACAATTGTCGGCGCGCAAAATCATCCTCAGAATCTCTCCCGCGTCCCCATTGCGCTCATATCACCATGCGGACTCCCATTAACTTTTTTCTAACTGTTTTTCTCAGCACTCGACGGATGGCCGAAGTACTGTCACATTGACTGTTATAATTTCAATTTTGTCCATAACTGTACCGTTCTCGGCTAGTCCACAAAGGGCTGAACGGGGATTGACCAGCGACGGAAATCGTCCACTTATCAGCTCGCGGAGTGCTTGTAGCTTTTTAAATAACCATACATCGGTCAACACTCACAAAGGATTATTTATCAAAAAGTGAGTACAACCTTGGTTGTTCTCATTGGATGCATTCAATGATTTTTTTTTTAATTCACACGATTTATTGTTCTACAAACGGAGCGAAACACCACAAAAAATTTATTATTCTTCAAATATTCAACTTTGTCGGTGAGACAAAGTTGGATGGCCTGAATGTATAATCGAGACTTGTATCTATCAATCAGGCGGCTAAAGAGAAACAACAGGCAAATAAAGAAACTTCTCTAGGGCGTTGTGGCCTAGGGGAGTTTCTCTCTATAGGGCTTCTCATTCCTTCATTACGTTGGCGCTAAGGAAACTTAAAACTAATTAAAGAGATAGCTTATTAGTTTATGTTATGCAGATCGTTTAAGTAATTCTATTCAAGTTCCTCATACTAAGAATGACCATCAATACGACTCACGCTTGAAATTGGACACGCTCTCAGGGAGATCTTTCAACTCAAAGACTTGCACATCCGATACACTGAACGCTTTGCGCTTCAATTCGCCGGCGTTCTCCAGGAAGTGGTCGCACATGTGCATAGGCTCCTTAAAACACAGCACGCAGGCCTTGCCGCCTTCGCGCAGACCGACCTGTTTGTGTAAATCTTATACGTAGTCAAAAAAATATAGAGGATCAAAAAATATAGTTGAGTCAAAACGACTGTACTAAATTCGTACCGTAAATATGGAGCAGTATGCTAAATTACTATTTACCAACGGATTTTTATGAATTGGGAAATATTAAATTTCACCAATGACAAACATTTGTTTCCTGTAAATAGCGTTGTAGTTGAAATTGACAGCTAGATTTCATGTCATAACGGGAGGTAGTATGCGATTTAAAAGTGCTTTAATATATACATTTATAATACTAACTTCAGCTTGCAACTCTGCCCAAGCGTGAACAAAAAATGAATTCCTACATTTTCTACGTTACGATAAACCCAGATGTCTGGGTTTATCGTGCCGTGAATTTATTTGTAAAGCTGTTGGAGATTGATATTTTTGATATGGAATTTTATTTCCTTATTTCAAACCGTTTAGGCAACGTATGCCGATAAATCAACCAAACGTCTAGTTTTTTCTGACTCCAATTACTGTTATTGTGATTTCTTACCTATTACTGGTAACTGATTTCTTGCTGATTATGTGATTACTGACTACATAGTGTATTC
Organism: Eumeta japonica; assembly: GCA_005406025.1. NCBI lineage: Eukaryota > Metazoa > Arthropoda > Insecta > Lepidoptera > Psychidae > Eumeta > Eumeta japonica. The sequence continues at coordinate 28,233 of BGZK01000743.1, forward strand.
AAATCACATATAGCCTATCATTTACCCGATGACATGTTCCGACGTCAAACAATTTTCATTCAAGATCGGTTAAACCTTTTCAAATAATAAAAAAAGCAAACAGACTAAGAACAGTTCCAATCACTTTAAAATCACATGTTGTTACTGTATACCAATTTTAATAATATGCTACATTATTATGTGGAAAAGTTACTAGAAGTCACAAATTTTGTTCGAAACAATAGTTCAGAATAGTTTCGATAGTTAACGAATATCGGATAGCTCGGCCAAGGGCGAGTCAAAGGGAGGTCATAGAGGTAAATGACCCCTCGGACTGAGTCTTAGTCTTACTATTGTGCTCTAATTAGAGGCAGTCCTGAATGAACCTCATATGCGTGACCTTCCCAAGACTTGGTCTGTCCTTGAACTCAACTTCCGCTTGAACTGCGCAGAGAGAGGTGAAAGCGACAACCTGCACCGCAATGGAATCTTCCTCTACGCGTTGCTCTAAATTATCGCCAACAGCCACCTTAACTGACTCTAGTTAGTTTTTAAAATCACTCGGTTCGGTTAAATTTTAAATTAAACCGTGTACGTATGTTTACGAAATTGAAACTTTTTCGTCAATTTGCTTCAAACAAAATTCGATTCTGACAGACGCAAAGAAAGAATGATCCTAGAGCATAACAATGTAAATGAAACCGCTTAGTTGTACATTAATTTATGATATACGTTGGTAGACAATTATCTTATTTAATCACCTTGTTACCGTGAAGGTCTGCCGGCCAAGGATGGAAGATGTAAAATTTGCCACCTTCGTACCAAATTGCCGTTTCATATTCGCCCGGTATCTGTTACGAAGAATTTGATAAAAGTTTAATGAAAAAATTGATATCTATCTTTTCTGTCTCCCATAAATTCATCAACATACAATAATTATGTCTTATGAATTTAGTTCAGTTGTTACAAGTATGTATAGAGCTATTGTGACCAAGTGGCCAACGGGATATATTCGAAGGAATGCAACGACAGAAATTCCTGGTCAAGAGCGAATTGACTATTGAGTTTCTCAATTTGAAGTAAAATTAAATAACTTCCTATCTACTTCAGATGGTTAATTAGTAAAATAACTGACTAAAACATTTCAATTCAATTAAAACTTACATTCACAGTCTATGTTTTTAAAGCACTCCAGTAATATTATTATTATACAAATGGATCCATTTCTTTAGTTTTCCTTGCTAAAAGGAAATGTTTATTTTTATTTACCTGCAACACTCCAGAATCAGACTCCTTGAAAAAGGTGTCTATGCCCCGGCAGAGATCTAAAATTTTAGGATGTGTTGATACCACCTTTCCCCATACAGCGACGCCTCGGACCTGCGCAAATTTTTACTTTTTTATATAGTCTTAAGCGCTTTTGAAAATTATTAGAAAAATTATGGTCTTTCAATTTCACCAAAACTTTTAGTTTTGGAATTTCAACCACATTTAACTCCCATACTAAACTTTCGTTAATGACATATTTCGAGTTTAATTTCTATTACTTACAAAATAAATCTAGTTTTACAATACAAATAAAATAACAATAGTCTAGCCGCATTGATTGACGACAAAGTGTGATAAAATAACATTAGTATACTTTAAACAAACCATGAACCGTGTATAGATTTAAAAAGAAATAAATAGCCTAAAACCATCTGTTATGGACAGCCGCGCAACTAATGTTAATTAAAATATTGTATTGTGTCTTATACGGGCTTGATAAGAATTATTTTGTAGTGATACTTATGTTTGTGTGTATTTTATTAAAAGTTTTTGTATAGTTTTTATTACCAGGTAGGGACTAGTTTTAAGAAAAATATTTGTTTGTTTTATTTTAGAATTTGTATTTGATAAATTAAACATTTGAAATGTAATGTGCGTGTGAGTTGCATACGAATTGTGCTTCGGTGGGGAGGATAATGATAGGCCTTGAAAGCGGCCGTCATTACGGCACGGCCGCTAATCGGTGTCTCGGGCGCTGGTGGCGGCAATGCACCAGTTGACTCCAGCGGCGGCCCGCTGCGCACGTCTCGGCGTGGCGCAGCGGTCAGTTGCAAACTCACCTGGACCATCACGTCTCCCGCGAGTGCGAGTACAAATCACATCGCAGACACCTCCGGCGCAAACCGTCGAGGTCGCGCCCGACGCCCACGACCAACGCAGGCCGTCCTGAGCGCGTGTGTGCTGCCGAACACGCGCGCCGTGCGCCGCGCTTCGCGCGCGCGCCCGGACCGGCCTGCATATTTTGACTACCCTCAATTTGTGAGATCCCGGCTCAACATCACCGCACCAAAGCTGATGTCGCCGCATTTTAATTATTAAAATGCAGGCGGCTCGGCACCGCGGCCACTACGGACGTGCAGAGCGCGTTGGTATGGCCGCCCGGCGCTACCGGACTCTGAAGTGCCCGACGCGCCGCGCGCCTACCACGCTGCGGACGGCGGGGCGCCTACCCGGACATCGTGGGAACAATTCTCTGGTGGCGAACCGATGCTTCAGGGGCCCTCTCGTCGATCGGAAAGACGACAGACGGGGCCGGGCGAGAGGGAGGACACCGGCTCGCTGACGCATGCGTGGCTGAGCCGTCCCCCGCCCTCGTCAGCCACCTCCACCAGCCCGGTGCCCCCACCCCCACACCGCTGAGCGTAGCGCGACGCGCGCCGCGGTGGCCCATGGCAGCAGGTTGAAGATTGAAGATAGAAGAAGAAGAAGAAGGAAGACGTCGAAGGAGAACAGAGAAGAGGATGAGGACGCGGCCCGCTCACACGTACTGCCTGGCTGCTGCCGTCGGATGCGTGGATAGCCTGATCAGCGGTCGGCGGGCGCGCTCGGTTAGATCTACGCCAACGCGGGTCACCGATGCGTGCCGCCTTGATCCGTCGGCGTCCACCAGCGTCCGACCACCGGCGGTCAGCTGCGTGTGCGGCCTGTTCCGCGCCTCCCTCCCGCGCTCGGACACTACCTCTTCACAACCCGGTGCCCCACCCGACGCTGAGCGCATGCGCGGTGACGCGCGCCCGCGGAGGTGGTCCGGCGGCACCGGAATGACATCACAACTCACGGACAGAACGAGGAGGTTGAAGGACGCGGCTCGCTGACACGTACTGCCTGGCTGCTGCCGTCCGACGCGTGGATAGCCTGATCAGCGGTCGGCGGGCGCTCGGTCAGACCTACGCCAGCGCGGGTCACCGATGCGTGCCGCCTTGATCAGTCGGCGTCCACCAGCGTCCGACCACCGGCGGTCGGCTGCGTGTCCAGCAGGCTGTGCCTCCCCCACCTCGTCGAGCACCTACCGCCGGAGCCCCTCCCCCGCCGGCGCCTGCGCAATGACCGCGCGCGCCCGCGTGTGGGTCGGCGACTGGGCTCCGCAAGATGTCAAACAATGGATCAAAAGCGGACCATTGCCACCTGAGCCGTCGGGGTCGTGTCCCCGACGAAAGACGGGCATGAGGCAACAGTAGTCCTCCGTCCCGTACCTGCACCACAACTAGGGTGTGGAAGCCCTGAGCGAGCAGGCGAGAGGCAATGCATATGCAAATTAAGTGCATGGCCACCCCAAATTAAAATGTATGCAACTCACATGTGCAACGGATGCACCACCTATAAAATGCAGTGGGAGTGGTGCATCCGGCACAGTCAATTAACCGTCACATTGTGAAGCTCGGCTGAATAAAGAAGTCTGAAACGCTGTCCATCATTAATCGCCGCCACCGCAAGAAATCCGCTAAATCAGGCGTGCACTCGTGAAAGCGACCCGGGTGCGGGCTTGCGGCGATAGCTGAAATCGCCGTTACAGCTGATCCTTCGAGCCGGATTATTGTGAAGAAATTTTGAGAAGTGTGCTTCGGATTTTTATTTCCGTTATTGCGCTTCGGACAGTGAAGGAGGTCACTAGCGGTGTTAACGACATCTCACTGTTTAACGCTTTCGAGCGGTGCTGACTAGTTGAGGCTGGTCACCGGTTGCCGAGTACGATCTCGGCGCCGAATAGCATGTCGCGTCGATACGCATGCACAGATAGGGGGGCGGACTGGCACGCCTGGCGACGGTCGCTCCCACCGAAGCTCTATTGCGCACCCTGACTCTGTGCATGTCCACTGTCGAGCGGGCCACACCTACGCTTCCGTTTTCCATCCTCGTATTGAGGCATATCCTCATCTCGAGGCCTCGTATGAGGTATTAGGGACTGTTAGGGACCGTTAGGATTGAATTGAAGAATTGAACTTGAAGATGGACAGCAAGCGTGTACAAGAGCGCGCAAAATGAACACAACCGACCAAAGAACGAAACGTCAATGAGTGCGCCGACAAGCCGGTCGTCAGAAACGGGCACGTCGTCGACGCACACGTACCACGGTGCGAATGAAAACTTGAGCGGAGGTTCGCCTGGGCAGAAGAGGATCGACGAGGAAGTTTGTGACTTTGCGGATACGAGATCCGACCGAGTCGACGCTCCGAATGCAGCCGCGCATCCGATGCAACACTTGGCCCTCTAGCGGCAAATATGCGAAACCGAAGTCCTGCAGATCAGTTGAACATTGACGATTCGAATAGAAATGTGAACACGGCGTGACAGAAGAAGCACGCCGCGTTATTGGCTCAATTAGAATTTGAGCAATTGGAAAGTGAAAGGATAGCTGCACGAGCCGCGGTAGCGCGTACGAAAATGTTGTTGCTACGCCTGGAAGCGGACGAAGAGGATTCGGGCGATTTGATTGATTGTGATGACGCGTCCCATTTATCCAAAACGGATAAACTTGAGAAACGGACCGTTACGTTGGGCTACATTGAGCCCGCGCCCGAATCGAGTCCGACGACAGCGCCACGACCGCCGCCGACGGCATGCAGCGAAATAAACAGTGCATCCCCTCGTAATACCGACTCGAATATGAGTGAATCTACATTGGCCGATGCGATCATACTCGCTATCAAGACGGCTAGGAAAGAAACATCGAAAATTGTGAACGAGCCGTCTAAAACTCTGGCAGATCTGCCGAGTTTCTGTGGAAATGTTATGAATGGATCGCATTTCGATCGGTATACAATGACACGTCGGGACTATTCAGCAATGTTCAAAACGTAGCACGGATCCGCAAAGCGCTCAGTGGCGAAGCGCGTGAAACTTGTTAGCCAGATCTATACTGACGGATCCGCTACAAATTACGCGAGTGCTCGAGCGCAGGTTCGAGCGACCTGACGCCATAATCAAACAGGAGCTAAATAAATTGAGACGTATGACGCCGATGAACGGTGGAATGGGCAACATCAGCTCGTTCGCCAATAAAGTGAATAATTGTGTTGCGGCCATACGCATGAATAAATTGAGCTACCTGTCCACCCCAGAAATGACCGATGAGATAGTTGACAAATTCAATGACATCTTGAAATTCAAATGGTGCGAATGGGACTCTCAGAACAGCGACGAGCCCGAACTTGTGATGTTATCAGCTTTTTGAATAAAATAGCCGACCAGTGCAGCGCCTCCATGCCGATAGAAAGGCGGCAGTAGAAATTCGAGGCCTACACCGGAACGACGCCCGCGAAGAACAAGACGATCAACACTATGAAATTACGATGACAACAACTCGAATTCGCACACCGCCTTTCAGCCATCAAATCGGTCAACAATAAATGTGAAAATGATATGTCCACTCTGTAACAACGAACACTTACCCGACTGCGGCGAATTTGTGAAGTTGAATATGAGCGAAAAATGGGACGCCGCTAAAGGCTTCGCATGTGTTTCCGATGCCTGAAGGGCCGTCACATGCAAGTCACATGCAGAGGAAAGCCCTGTAAGATATGTCAGGCGGACATCATAGGCTACTCCACCAAGAGCGGACCACGAGAGGGTCATGAGGGGAGCGCAGACGACAACCGTCGTCACCGAGCACTGCGATACCTGTAAACAATGTTAATACAATGCGCATACTTGAAAATTGTTCCGGTCGAGCTGTATGGCCCCGAAGGATCGATGAAGGTCCACGCACTCCTTGACAAAGGCTCCACGGTCACCTTAATCGATGAGCAGGTGGCCGCTTTGCCTACGGGTAGGCAAAGCGGTCACACGAAGAAGCCGTCTACGAAAGTTTGTTATGGAAATTGATGAAAACGGCGTTCTTCGTCTGAAAGGAAGAATAAAGGCCGCTAAGGATGTGTCGTTTACCCTAAATCGTCCCACTGTGCTCAGTGGCGATAGTTCGATCGCAAAATTGATCATAAAACACTACCATGTAAGGTTCAATCACGGAAACCACAACACCGTGATGAACGAGATTAGGCAAAGGTATTATGTCACGTCGTTGCGATCGAAACTACGAAAAATCGCCTACGAATGTCAATGGTGCAGAATTAATACAAGTCTGCCGAAAATGCCGTCTGCGGAGGGTGATCTGCCTCCCGAACGCCTACGTCATCACCAACCCCCCTTCACGTGTACGGGGGTTGATTATTTCGGGCCTATGAGTGTGACGATAGGCCGCAGACACGAGAAGAGATACGGGTCGCTATTCACATGCCTGACAACACGCGCCGTACACATTGAACTGGCGGAGTCTTTGTCATCAGACTCCATAATATTGGCTTTGCGTCGATTCATCGCTCGAAGAGGAACTCCGAGAGTGATGTATTCGGACCACGGCACGAATTTCGTCGGCGCAATTAAAGAACTGATGAACATGCAAGAGGTACACGAGAAGATGAAGAAAGAAGCCGACGTCCGCACCATAACTTGGAAGTTCATACCTCCCGGCGCTCCGAACATGGGTGGCGCCTGGGAGCGTTTGGTGCGATCTGTCAAAACCGCGTTGGCCGCTACATTGAGAGAGAGGAACCCTCGCGAAGAAGTTCTCCACACCCTACTGCTGGAAGCCGAGCAAATTGTCAACTCCAGACCATTGACGGAGGTGGACATCGAACCTGCCGAGGCCGAGGGTACTCACGCCTAACCACTTCCTGATCGGGCGCTCCTGCGGCGCTGCCCCAGCGGGCCACTTCGACGACAACGTGCTCCTCGGGCCTGCAAACTGGCGCACGTGTCAGCGCCTCGCCGATCACTTCTGGCAGAGGTGTTTGAGGGAGTACTTACCAACTCTGGTGCCCCGTCGGGCGCGCGGCGACCCTATATGCCGCGCGCCGGCCGAGGGCGACATTGTGCTGATCATCGACCCATCATCACCTCGATACTCGTGTCCTCGAGGCAGAATTAAGAAGACCTACCCGGGTCCTGACAACCAAGTTCGTGTGGTGGACGTCGAGACGACTGGTGGCGTTCTGCGGCGTCCCACTTCGAAGATCGTCGTACTGGTGTCAGCTGAGGCGAAGGGCTGTTCCGTGTCCTGAAGTCTAGTGCTGCGCACCAAGGGGTAGGATGTTACGGACAACCGCGCAACTAATTATAATTAAAATATTGTATTGTGTCTTATACGGGCTTGATAAGAATTATTTTGTAATTGATACTTATGTTTGTGTGTATTTTATTAAAGAGTTTTTTTTGTATAGTTTTTTATTACCCGGGTAGAGACTAGTTTTAAGAAAAAATATTTGTTTGTTTTTTATTTTAGAATTTGTATTTGATAAATTAAACATTTGAAATGTAATGTGCGTGTGAGTTGCACACGAAATTGTGCTTTGGTGGGGAGGACCAATGATAGGCCTTGAAAGCGGCCGTCATTACGGCACGGCCGCTAATCGGTGTCTCGGGCGCTAGTGGCGCCAATGCATATGCAAATGAAGTGCATGACAACGCCTCCCCAATTAAAATGTATGCAACTCACATGTGCAACAGATGCACCACCTATAAAATGCAGTGGGAAGTGGTGCATCCGGCACAGTTGCATTACAACCGTCACATTATGAAGCTCGGCTGAATAAAGAAGTCTGAAAGAAAACACTGTCCATCATTAATCGCCGCCACACCGCAAGAAATCCGCTGAATCAGAAGCGTGCACTCGTGAAGAGAAGCAACCGAGGTGCGGGCTTACGCGGCGATAGCTGAAATCGCCGTTACATCATCTATAAACGATACCGCGTTGATTGGTCGATTGGTCTATAGTAGGGTACAGCACGGTTATATATTACAAAAACTCTATTTCATACGACAAAAATATTTTTTTTTTTGGGCGAACGGGCATGTGTAGCAGCACAGATTAAGTGATTACCGCCGTCCATTGACATTAGCAACACAAGTCATTAATGCATTACTGTTCTTATATAAAATAACTTCGTCATTCACATTATAAACCATATAGTGTTGAATTGATGATTAATAGTCTCTCAATTTTTATTTTTTTTCTTTGATATAGGCAAAATTACGCCTAGATATTCTGAATTTAACAGATACATACTACTCATGTATTGCCTATGGAAAGTAATTCCATAAATCGAGTTCTAAAGCTGCACTAGGCCGGTGTGGAAGGCTTAAGGTCCGAGCTTCTTAATATGGAATAAAAAGATTGGGAGAGGCATACTTCAGCATCGAGGTAATAAAATCTTCATACATGCAATGTTTATGGATAAGTATAATATTTGTAATACTCAAATACGCACCTATTCATCGTATTATATACTCACATAACTGATCACTATAAAGCGTGACCTCTCACTAACGCAAGACCCAGCAATTGGTCCAACTCAGATGGAACGTTTAATTTTTTTTTTGGTATTATCTACTTAAAATGTAAATAAATAATTTGAGAACAATATTGTACAAATAGAGAAAGATAGAAAATTTCATATCATCTTACTCTGTGTCTGTATTCGCGATCTCTTATCATAAAAGTGCTCTTCAGTTCGCCCAACACTAGCCTGCGTATTGGACCACCGCGCTCCAAGATAGACTCCTGAAAAAGCAAAATCAAATGGATCTGTTTAAAAGCAAAACATTTGTACGCGAACGAATCTGGATTTTAACATTAAATCTTTTTTAATGGTGCCTTTTCTTTAACACATGACAAATCATCAGGTATAAGTATTAAAACTCCATGTGTGTGGAACTCTATTCCGTTGGTATAAATCTGTACGTATATTTAAATAACTTGTTGCCATACGAACGTTTTATGACAAGACAATGTTTAGGACTATTTCCTTTTTATATAAGATCATCTTAAATGTCAAAGTACTCAAATTGACATTAAAGCTCAATAAAAAATTACAATAACTTGCATTTGAATGTTAAACACAGAAAAAGTAGAAGTCGAAACTTAGTGCTATTCGTCGTCGCATTTAAATATTCAATTTAAAATAGGATGGGTATGACGGACCGGGCGTACACGTATGAAGCGCTTAACGGCCCGTTTTTGGTTTTGCTTTTCGGCTGACTATTCGCAGGAGCGGCGCCTCGCCAACTTAGGTCGTCGAAACCTCTGAACACTAGGGGTCTATATAGGTGCAGAACTTCGCTTCTGATATGTCAACATGTATCCTATATACTATAGTAAACTGTATACTAGTGCAGTAGTGCAGGAAGGTGCCGTGAGGGCAATCACTAATAATAGGCCGGTCCGGGGCTTGACGCGTGCGACGTTCGGCAGCAGGGCGACCTGCTTGCCCCCTTGAGTGGCGGGCGCGACCTCTACGGCACCTTTTCATATCGAGATGCCGAAGGTATTCGCAACGTCGATCGCACTCCCGGGAGCAGTGGTTTTCCGGAGGGTCAGCACCACACATCCGACGGCTATCAATATCTGTCACTGTCTGCGAAACGGCCGTTCGGTCGTTTTCTCGTCGGGGTACGACCCCGACGGATCCGCCCCGACGGAACGAACAGGCGATGTTCTGCTGGACTTAAATTCTCTTCCTCTGTGTTGTGGAGCAGAGTACGTACCATGCTGGTGCTACATATGTGAGCCAAGAACGGATATAGCCCTTATACAGAGCAGTTTTGGCTCGGAACATTAAGTACGACCAGAGAACTGGGCACAGCATTCTCCGCGCGGCTTCGCTCTAGTGGATAACATGCTCCACCTGAGTGGCCTTGCGCATGGAGCGATCAATCTGTACGCCCAGGTATCGCACCTTGGTCTGCTATTACACTTCCTGTCCTCGGAGTCCCAGCTTCAGTACCGTGATACGCTGCTGGCTGGCCAATAAGGCGGCCGTCTTAGTCAAATTTACGGCGACTCGCCATTTGTCCAGCCAATCTGAAAGTAGGTCGAGGTCTGGAGCTTAGCCACTGCTAGGTTAGCCCCACGAGACGATGATAGATAAGCACTGTTATCTGCATATAATGCGAGTATGACGTCCTTCCAGTTCTGTAATTGTTCTGCGAGAGTGGAGATGTTATCCATGAACAGTGCATACAGACGTGGTGATAGGCAACTGCCTTGTAGTACTCCGGTAAGGATGGGTCGTGGGTCCGAAGTCGTATCTTCGACTGCAGCGAAGAAGCTGCGACCCTCCAGGAACGATAATACTGTCCGTACGATCGCAGGCAGGATCTGGATGTTCGCTAATAATTTATGCAGCAATTCCGAGTGCCACATTCGGTCGAACACCTTCTCGATATCGAGGAAGATTTCAATTATGCGGCGACCCCAGTTGTGCTCGGTAGCCACGTAATGCAGAACTGGGGTCCAGCTGGAGCGTAGTTGAGTGTCCACTGCGAAATCCAAACTGCTTCTGTACAGGTGTCAGGTGGCAAAACAGGCGTTGCAGCATGATACGCTCAAACACCTTGGCGGTGTGGGACAGCAGTGTGATCGGAAGTTGACTAAACGCGAGTCGGGGGCCTTTGCCTACCTTCAGGATGACAACAGCACAGCCTATCTTGCAGCATCCTGGAAAGTGCCACGTCCGAAGTATGCCATTGAAGAGCTTGGTTATTGCCACGATGGCTCTTCTAGGCAGCTATTTGATGACTGCGGTCGGAATCCCGTCAGGTCCAAGGATTTTCCGCTTGAGCAATCGGGAGATCGTCTTAGCTGTCAACGCCGGAGACACGTAGTAGTCCTCCGGTAAAGGTGGCACCGGAGCCTACAGGAATTCTTGTACGCGGCGTTCCACTTTTATTTGGTGCGATGTGGCTTCGCGTCAGTCTGATGTCGGGTGTGGGGTAAATTCCTCCTCTAGGTGCTCTGCCAGGATCTCTGCTCGATCCTTTGCGGCGTAAAGGTGCATCCCTGTTTTGTCGAACAATAGGCAAACCGAAGCTGACGCTCTCATTAGTCGACGGCATAGCTGGTGGAGGGATTGAAGCGGCCCGGATCTCAAAATCTGCCCTCGATCGGAAGCCATACCATCGGGCCAGCTATGCTATTTTCTAACATCGCTCCCGTGCCATACCGTAACGGGTGCCGCTATTAGCGGTCGGCAGCCTTACCGTCGTAAGGGCCACCGATGTCTATGTCATGTGATCGGCCACCTGAAGGATTACCGAGATAATAAAGTGCATACGTGTTCGTTGCATTTCTAAAGTTAAACTCATACAAACTCATATCTTTATTTAGGAATAAAGCTTTATGTACAAAACTATATTAACAATGTAAATTTCACTAATAATTGCACCAAAAAGCTATGTTTTCCTATTTACGAATCATACGTTCGTAATTCGTCTATACGAACGATATGGACTAAAAATAAGATATTATGTTCACGCCATGTGTACGTCGGCATGCGTTGGAACGTTTTCGTCGCGATCAATAGGTACATGCATACTTTAATGATAGGTACGCGTTGTGTTAAAATTCACAAGCGTGCTCGTATGTGCCAGTGATTAAATTGTTAGATACCAATGACCACTAAAAAATGTCAATATCTTAGTACTTGTAAGTACTTTTTCTTCAAATTATTATTATTTTTTTAATTTGTTCATAAAACTTTATTAATGTGTTTTATTTTTCAGTCTTTAGTTAACAATTATTTAATTATCTAATATATCGCAAAATAAAAAAATCGGAATAAAACTTGCTTAAGAGCTTCAACTCATTTTTTAATCCATTGATACACCACGCAATAAAGTAGATGAATAAAAAAGTAGTCTAATTCTTGATTTCATGTATGGAAACGTATTCCAAATTTTTTTTCTTTTGCAACTCCTCCATCTAAACAGATAGATTTTCATCGATCGATAAATAAACAATAGAGTTCTAAGTAGCATACAGACGGACAATTTCCACAATCGACATGAATGAATAAAAATACTTCAGTTATAGAAGAATACGTCATATATTATGCTTAGACAAAGTAATCAGTGTGAGACCTTTTATGTAACAGATCTTAGGCTGAATATATGTATTATGTGGGTAAAACTTAAATTTTTAGAATTGGCCACTTTGAAACTGTAAAATAAAAAACGTATTTAAATTTTAAAAATGGAACTCTTTTCCCATCTCATTATGCTTGACATTATAGAATTAAAATCATTTGAATTGTGAGTTTACATTTTCTGAATGCATGCGACCCACGATATTATTCCAACACGAGAGTTTTTTTTTTTAGTATAATCGGGAGGGCAAATAAGTAGACGAGCCATCAGAGAATTGATAGTCACCGCAACTCGCAACTCCAGAGGCGTCAACAGTGCGTTGTTAGCCTCTTTGGAGAGAATAGGATATCTAATGAAGAGAGATTGGGTTGATGGAAGAGGGAGGGAGGATGGGCCACTGGAACCCTTCCTCACTGAACGAAAAGCAACAGTGGAAGCAGCTACTTCACGTCCGCACTCCGTTAAAGTGTGTTGTTTGATCGGTCGCGTGGCCCTATTTTTGTGCTGTAGCCAAAGTGGTTACAGTTTGGCTCTACCGCAATAAAAAACCTTTTACGTGATGAGTTTGGGGGAAACAGCAATATTATGTCTATAAAAAAAATTGATAGTGTTACAATTTAACTGCCTTCTCAAATGTGTAAACTAGGATAACGACATCAAGTATTTTCGATTAAAATATTCCAGGAAATGTCTGCTACTAGCAAACAATATCGTGAGCTGATACCGAACTTAGTTTTAGACTATATTAATTTGCATACCCTATATAAATTGGCTCCCACGTCCATTGCTTCGTCGATGACGTCTTCATTCCAAGCTCTGGCGCGATGCCTGCGAAGTTGGCCCAAAGCTGCGATGCAACATGCGAGCCCCGTGTTGTATTTATAATCTTGGTACCTGAACATCCAAAAAATTAAATTGGATGGTTTCACGTTTCGCGAGTGTAAAGCGGTCATCGCGGATTTTCTCGTGTCGTGAGGTTAAAATAAACAAATGTAGAAAATAGTATTAAAACATGTTTGGACATCGATTTCAAACGTTGTCATTGTTTTTGATGGGGGTCTATCCCAGCGAAATCTTGACGCGAAATAAGGGCTATTAACGACCAGGTTCCCGTGAGAAGCATAAACCAAGACCCTTCATCTGAAATACAAAGGTAGTGCAAGGATTGTGGGATGACAATTCTTTACTCAACAACTGAACAATTTTTGTTTTAATTCTACTTACAAACAGTTTTAGATAATCCCCAAAGGTGGTTCAATTTTTTAAATACGCTGATGTGGAGACAGCATTCCTACAAAACGACCGAAGCATTATACGGTGATGAGCTATGCACACAAAGTATTGAGTAGGTGTTCCTACTGGTAAACGGTCTCGTTAAATGCTTTGGGAGCTTAGTAGCTTTGAATGGACAGAAAATGACCAAATAACGAAAATGTTATCAATTTTTTTTTTGATAAAATTCAATACTGTTATATATTTTTTTTGTTTGAATCTGGTAAAATGAACAGCAAAATAATAGTAGATAACTTACTTAGGTATGAGTGCATGTTTCTGGTGACCTGACTTCCTTATAGGATTGCAGATATTATTCGTTAATACATTGCTGGTCTATTTTCTACATCCATTATTTTTAGAAATTTTGGTTCATTAACCAAGTTATGATGGATTCTGCTTAACAAAATTCGACGTGAGAAAAATGTTATGAATGACTAGAACCTGCATTATGAACCATGATACCATGTTGTATCTCCGTATGATGTTCATAAAGATAGCCCATCGACATACGACTCTCAGCGCCATCATTAGTTAAACATACCTGGTTCATGTAATTTTGTAATATTGGTATGTTTAACCACTACATCCTACTGTATTATCAAGTATGCGTTCCTGAATTTTCATCGTTAAATAATTTTGGGTCGTCAATATATTCACCGGTATGAAGAAAAGTGCCTAGTCGCTCTCAGTATAGTCATCTTAGCATCGACCGGCACATATTGCGACAAGAAGTTCGTGTCAGCTATTTCCACGGGGCTGTGCAGGATGGTCTCCGACTTCTGACGTGGTATGATCTCGTCTCTGCGAAAGGAGATGATTGAAGTGAACATGAAAAAGATATATATAACCTTAACGGCACGTCCGGCAGATGCGAAGCAAAGCGGTTCTTGAATAAAATATGTAGTAAAATAATTGAATAATATTGTCACTAATGAAAAGTTTGACAGTGTTCTTTTCAAAACAATAATATTGTATTATTTTATATTCGAACTTTTACGGCTTAGATTATTTAATAGAAACGTACATTTTCTTTATGACGTAGCAGTGTCTATCGATAAGTGCTCGATGATATAAAAAGATAGATACTTGAAGATTTACACTAAAATTACGAGTTACTTAAGTAAAGTTGCATACTTTTATAAGCAATTTTGTTTTTTTTAATATATATATATATATATATATATATATATATATATATATGTATATTATGTGATTACTATTGAAGATTATGCTTGATTTGAGATAATGTTTTATTTAACAGCAAATTGGCAAAGCTAATTTCGTTATGTAAAACCTTCCAAATTCAACACTTTATACTGGCCAATTGGAAGCCTATCTTTCTTCGATTATGTGAATGCAGCATTTCAAATTTAAAATAGCCTATGCATAATATGACATATTTGTGAAAAATGTGCGGTTGGCAACCCTGGCGTCATGCCATTTTACGTCACGGTGTGGGAGTAGATCTTACCTCCTTTTTCCTAATTTAGATATTTCATATCAAAATAAGGGAATATAAGCAAACTTTTAGCGAACTAAGAGAGAAGTAGGTAGAGTTAAAATTAAATTTCCCTTCGGAGACGCGTTTCGGTATCAAAGTTTTGTTAAATAAAATTATCGTTTAAATGCTTAAACAAATTTAAGAAAAAACAAGAGCCGAAATTTTCTTTTATTTTTTAAATTCAGAGCGAAATAAACTTTCATAATTTTTTTAATTTTTATTAGCCGAAAATATTCGTTGCGGTGCAAGCACTTCTGATTATTATTTAAAATCATTAATGATTATATTGATTTCTACATCGGACATCCACGTGTGTAACTTTTTCTTATATTTTTATCTAATTCCTAGCGTTCCTTGTTGTTTGTACCCTGTAATACGTCTGTGCTCCTTATACTGTTCTCATAACTATTCTTTCCGAGGTGCGCTTTGGGTTTGTAATATTTTTTTTTTATTCTTATAACCTATTAATATTTATTTTCTGCGACAGAGGCTACGAGTCCAAAATGAACTATCCGCCCGATGATACAAGCCAACCTCCGATAAACGTTCTACCTTTCTTATTAGTCCCTCCTTCTTCGGCTTGATTTGTCACTGTGTCCGATGCTACAACTATGTCCTGCTCAGAGGATAAAATAAATAAAAAGAAAAGGTTATTAAAAAAATGTGCTCGTAATTCTTTAAGACCATCGAACAAATTCCAAATTAAATATAACAGCCAGCTCGCAAACCCCCTTTGATAATCGATTTTCCATCCCTCCCTCATCCCTCCTTGGTCCTACTCCACCCACCCTTGCTACTCCTGACTCAACTAGCTCTTCAACTAAAAGTGTAGGGCGTCTAGAGTATAATAATAATGACGTTGGCCCATTTGTCATTCATTGCCGGAGGATCGAAGCTTCCCCTTCTGCTGACAGTGTATTATGGGAAAATCCTGCAATCGACGAATGTCAAAAGACATTATCAATAGCAGCGTGAAAATTATTGGAAGGAACTGCATTGCCCTTTCCTTCCTGAATCTCACAGCCGTTAATATATTCCGTTATAATCTACTTCTTGCACTCAAAGGCGTGATGACTTTCATCCCATCATTTAATGTTACTCGTCTTGGTCTAGTGCAAGGTACCCCTTGCCATCGGTCCCCAGAAGAAATTCACGGTTGCATTGTGGTTCCGGAGGGTTGCGGTCAGGTGTTAAAGATTAGGTACTTTAACTATAAAACGATGGTGAATGGCTCCACTGTCTGGAAACCGTCCCAAACTGTTGTGCTTAGTTTTGATGGGCAAATGTTGCCGCAGAGGGTGTTTCTCTGTTGGTCAGGTATATACTTAGCCAACGATGCAGTGCTACGACTGCTGTTGATATGGGCATACTAAAGCTTAATGTAGATATCTCAGCCTAGATGTTTCAAGTGAGGTGAAGCGCATATAGGCGAGTCTAGTACCACTAGGGAGGACGAAGTGTTCTGTCTTCACTGTTTGAGCCGACACAACGCTACTAGCAAACTCTGCCCAGAACTAGATAGATAGAAGCGTATTAATATTTATATGGCTAAAGAATCTATTTCCTACTCTGAGGTAACACAAAAACATCCCTCTATTAGTAAATCATATGCAATCGCTGCTGCCTCCTCCGTTTTTAACCCTAGTGCTCAGAAGTCCCAGCCTCCTAATTTTTCATCCTATAATAGGAAAACCATTTTCTTGAAGCCTCGTCAGTCAGCTCCTAGGACCTAACAAAGGTTTTTCTTCTAGTCCCAATGGCTGCGCTCTTTCAACCTCAAGCCCTCTTGAGAGTAACTCTCAACAAAGTCTAATAATTAATATTTTGTCTTCCTTATTGTAATTTCCCTCTGCCCCTAACATACTACCGTCCAATGTTGTCAATTTATTACTTTCGAATTTATTTACTGAAAATGGCTCGTTCAGTGGAACAGCCAGAGTGTAAGGAGGGTTAAATCTGACCTTATGCTCCTACTACAAAAATACTCCCCCATTATTGCAGCCGTGTCTAAAACATGGTTGGGAATAACTTTATAGTGCCCGGTTTCGTCTGCCTCACGAGATGATTTCATTGACATGGCGTGCCGCTATGCTCATCATAAAACATACTTCCTTCTCCCCGATAGATATCCCTACCCATGTCGATGGCCTCCAGGCAGTTGCCGTAAAGGTTGAAGGACTACCTTTCTGTTCCTATACATTATCTTGCCTTCCCCCCAAATCCAAAATGAGATAAAAGCTACCCTCTCTACCCCTGTGAAACTTTATATTGTGCTCGGTAACTTCAACTACCATCCTATCCTTTGGGGATGTGGTGGCATCGATTTCGCTGATAGCACTTTGGTCAACATAATGGATAAACTCGATCTTTTCATCTTGAACAATGGCTCCCCACCGCGTCGAGCTAGACCGCATTCGAGCCCCAATGCATTGGACTTATCTTTCTGCTCTCCTGATCTAGCCTCAATCCTATTCTAGGAAGTATTACAGCATTCTTATAGTAGCGGTCATTTCCGATCATTATCAAAGTTTCTTTTTCTCGCCTCTCTCCTAAAAAAATTATTCCCTTAATATAATTCAGATTAAATAATGCTGATTGAAATGATTACAGGGATTAAGTTGACCATAGATTTGTTAAACTACCTAAATTCTCTGCTTCAGACCCCACTTCCTGTGTCAACGCTCTGTTTCAAGTAATGCTATCAATATCTAACGCGCTCGAGTGTGTCCATGTAACAGCTTTTTTTCACATTTTTGTGAACCACCCCTTAATTTAATTACTGCCCACACTGTCCAAATTCTTTGAACTCGACAACATGGTGGTTCAAGGAAAACTCCGTGCTTGTTCTTAGTTTCAAGCCACAGAGGCTAACTTTTATTCCATTAATACATTACCTTTTTTGAACTATTCGTTCAAAATCATAACCTCACAACTTAGAATTATTTTGGACTTCGGTATTTCAAAGGAGTACCCGTGGTGATCTGCACTTCCACTCCATAATAAACAACGATTGGTTGGGGTGGGATACCATCTTCACTAACGCGTCTAAGCTCTCTGAAGCTTAATGCGTCAGAATTTACATTCTACTCCCAATAAAATATAGTTCTGAAAGTCAAATGTCCCCCCGAAAGTACGGTGTTTAGAGGCGAATGTCGTGCCATTTTGGAAACCGTTAAGTACGCCCTTCTATAAAAATTACGCCGCACGCTCATACTGTCTGATTCCCGTAGTTCCCTCGAATTCCTCCAATCAAACCCTTTCAAGTCCAAAACTTTAATAATGGAAATAAAAAAATCGACCAATTCCATGAACAGATTGCATTGGCCTGGATTATCGGCCATTCAGGTATCGCTGGAAACGAACACATGGACCTGGTAACGAAAGACGCAACCTCCTATGGGGATAAGATCTCCTATATTATTTGCTTCCATGATTTGGCTGTCCTGTCTAAAAAATGGCTGCTTTCTTCGTGGACTCATCACAGATCGATTTCAAAAAAGTCTAAAGGGGTCCTTTATTCCCATATTCAACCCTCCATCTCTCCTAAGCCCTGGTTATTTTAATTCAAATTTAGCATACGAGCTAAATCAACCATTTGCAGGATGAGAATTGATCACTGCTCCACCCCAATGCATCTAGCTAAACTTCGTATCAGAGACTCATCGGTATGCGAAGACGGTCTGGAGGACGGGGACTTAAACCACATCTTTCTTCCATTTCCTAAACTCTCTCCTAGATTCTGGTGTTCCTCTCCCAACTAGCATTCTTACTCTCCTATCTTATGCCTCTAAATCAATCCTATCCTCCCTTATCTCATTAATTAGCCATAATAACATCAAATTGTAAATAGAATCACGTATATACATACATACATACATACACACACACATATATATATCAGTGGCGAGGGGTGAGAAAAATATAAAGGGAAGCCGAACCTTAAAAAATTGTCAACATTAAACATTATTAATAAAAATATAACTATTACTTACCGAGCTCTGTAACGCCCTCTGGTATAACGCGGAGATATTTCATTCGCCACTTTTGGCATATGTACTTAAAGTCAACGATAGAATACAAACGGAAGACTTCGAGCATGCATAAAAGCAGCTTTGAAAAAAGCTAATGAAGTAGTTTCCTTTAGTCGAATTTATAGCAGCGCAGTGGATAAATGAATTAAATGAGATAAAAAGCTATTTAAATTCTAGTGGTAATCTACGATTTTTCTTGAGAAAATGAGCTAATACCAAGTCATAAAATTTGGCTTACTTTTGATTTGCAACAGTAAATGTTTTTCTATAGATAACAACGCGAGATCTGAAAGCCTTTGTTCTGTCTGGCTATTCCTGAGGTACGTATGAATGCGTTTGAGAGCTGAAAAGATCGTTCCGCGGCCGCAATTGTTATCGGAAGGGTTAAACAGATATTACTTAAGCTTAAAATTTGAGGAAATGTATCTTTTAAGATATCTTTTGTAAATGCAAAATAACTCGTACATATCTAATCCTTTAAGCGAGGGAGACGATATAATACTTTTAACTCATTTTTTAATGCATTTATGTCAAAAATTCGAGGAAATAATAAATTTAAATTATTTAGTTTATCCTCAGGAAATTTACGTTCGAATAAATCATATTTCGACTTACTTAGTAAATCTAAAAACGACAAATTGCTTAGTGAACTATATCTGGTTTGAATTTGATTTTTAACATTATCTACAATTTCGATGAAAATACGTTTATACTCGCGTTTTAAGTCTGATTCTGAGCTAAATAGACGTCGGCGTCTTCGTGGAGGCTCACTTATATCAGTGACACTGTCGTAAATTTCGTCAAACTTATTAATGAAATTACTCTCAAACCAATTTAATAGCGATTGAACTTCGCGAATAACGACGTCTATATCACTCTGTTTATTTTGTAGTAAAGCGAAAGTAATATCTGTTCTTGCAAATAATTCAGCTAAAGTATGCAAAAAAAAGCAAAATTCCCCATCTTCTAATGTCATTAACAAACTTTCTGATATGGCAATTGATTCAGAATCCCAATCCATCGGATTTTCTATAATTATATTAAATGTTTGTATTATGTCGGATCTACAGTTACAAATGACATTAATAATACGAGAATGATACTGCCATCGAGTTTCTGCGACACCAGGCAAACGACGATCTGACGTTAATTTTAAAAGACCCGAACGTTTAGTAGATTTATTAAAAAATTTATTATGCAATTGATGTGGCCGAAAAATTGTTTTAACTCTGGAATATTTTCTAAAGATCGAGATAACACTAAGTTAAGTACGTGAGCATAGCAAGGAATAAAGACAGCCATTGGACATTGTAAATTTTTGTTTGTACGCCGCCCATACTTCTATACTTAATTCGACACGGGAATGATGCTATATGCAAAACCGTTTTTATTCGGGTATAATCGGAAATCTCCGCTGATCGAAACGCATTATTATTTACATAATGATGTATAACACAAGAATGCAACCGAATATAACACCTAAGAGTTCACGTTAAAGGTGAAATTATGTTACACGAATTACAATTGCGTCATTTCGTTGTCGAAACGAAACTCGCGATCAACCAAGTTATTCCCCGCTTGCCCGCGGCTTGCGACCGGCAGGTCGCTGCGGCGCCATAACGCTATAATACAACTGAATATGGAAGACTCAACATTTCACATTGATTACGACGATTACGAACATTCTGAATTTGGTCGTCTAAATAACTCGGTTGCTTTCGAGTTATTTGAAGTGTTTTTTATATAGGGCTTACGTTACTAACGTAAGAAGGCTGGATATTATTTACAATAATTATTGAAAATTAAAAATAATTTTAAGTGTCTGTATACTAAAAAGCAATAATTAATTTATTTATGAATTATGCATATTAAATATTTTATGAAAGGGAAGCCGATAAGAATCGAGTTCTTAGAAGCCGTCGCCCCTAATATATATATATGTATATATATGTATGAATGTATGTATGTATGTATATATTCTATTTTATTTTTTTTTCTCCTGTTTTTATTTACTTTTCGTCCTTGTGTCCTTTTTTATGTTTTAACAACTCTTAACTCTTAGTTTCTTTTTTTTACTTCGTAATGAGGAATTACTTTTATTTCATATGCACATGAATCTGACACAAGTATATAGTCTTCTTTATGATTGCCATTTTGATAAAGAAGTGAAGTGAGCTCCATCACAGTAATAATTCTTATGCCAGTCTAAGTGAGTTATAAAAAATTATAACTGATAATTTTTTAAATCAATCAGTAGTAGTAGTTTAAAGCTATTGAAAAAAAAGGACCAAAAATATCCAGATTTTTAATAACTTTTATAGCTATATTTCTTACAACTAATAAAAAGAATACTGTTTGTTTTACAGCAACCACAATATACTAATGTGTATATCGTAAATAATTTTATGTGATTGAATTTTCGATAAAGACTTGTCTTGATCACACCATCCTATTTGGATGGTTTTTGCGCCAGAAACGTAGTTTGTAGAAATTGAAAGTTGATTAGGTTTGAAATTTGATGTATATAATTATCAGAAATTAATGCGGGAGTTTTTGAGAAAAAAATGTAAATAAATATATGTATTTTTTGAAATTTTCCTGCTTAGTTCGAATTTTTTAAGTAGAATGGTATCTTAAGGTCAGTCATATCATCTAAAAAATGGCAGTAAAACCGAAAAGAAATAACGTCTGGTTAATTTCAATACAAAAAAACCAAAAAAGATTTGGAAGAATCGTCGCATATATTTGTCTCAATATTTCATTAAAATTTTTGCGTTTATCTGTCATAATTAGGTTATTAGCATTCGATTTTCATATGACATATAAGATATTTTTCATTGGTATGTATATCTACGTAAAAGAGCTTAGAAGTGTAAAAACTCTCTGGGTGACCACCAACAGTTACATAAGGCTCTTTCGAAAACAATTTTTTTCTTCTTTTTCAAAATCTCAAGTGTCAAGATTGTAGATACAAAAAAAGTATCTTATACAATGGTATTTTTCTATAGCTTCTTGTGGACCGAAATCACAACTTTAGCAGAATCGCCAAAGAATATCAACATTCAACAACAGTATACCCTGTTTATTCTCACCTGCCGTACATATGGATGTCGTTGGCTGGACAATAAAGGAAGAAGTCTTCGCCCCTCAAGGCCAACAGATCTTCTTCGGTGGTGGGCGGTGGCCCTTTTTCTGGTGCTACCGGCATGGACGGCTTAGACTGCGCAAAAATCGTAAAAACATTCGGAAACGCAAGTCATTAAACATTTGTTTACGACACTAATATTTTGGATACAAAAAGATCTCAAAAAAATCACCAGTGACTCATGCACGTAAACTCACTGAAGAAATAAAATTTCTGAGTTAATTTTTGTAATCAGTAATTAATGCTTTTATTACATATCTATTATTTTTTTTATTAAATTATTTATTCACATTAAAGTTACTATATTTAGCACAAAGTTTTAATATTATTGTATATAATATTCAGCTCTATGGATGAATATTTTCACTTAAAATTTGTTGACTCGATAAAAAACCTTATGGTAACGTTAGTAGATTTTATATAAATATTACAGGATATATTCTTTAATTTGTCGACCTATGGCCATGCCCTGTTTGGTAGTTTGACCGTGAAAAGGTAATTGCGACTGTGCTGCCCCCTATTTCGTGACGGTTTTCATTGCCAACAATAAGCTAAAGAAGTTCAAAAAGCTTTATGCGTTTGCTGTTTTAGCTCGCGTTCAAGTTTTGATATGATTTATGGCTTTACATGAATTTTTCCTTGCATGTAAAGAAATTTCACGATATTCGTGAAAAATATACTGCGTAGTAAAAATAAATAATATGAAAAATGAATGTCTTTCTCGCGACGAGTCTATAGTTTTTTTCAAACGTCAAATAGTCATATGTGTAGCAACCAAATTGTCTACCATAACAATTTCGTAGTGAGCGCTTTGTTGTCACTTAAAAAATAATTACGACAAGGTTATAGGTAGATTTTAATGTCGTGTGATGGGTTCAACAAAATAAAACAACAAAAATATACATGAATGACATTAATAACTCTCCCCCCCCCCCATTACAAAATATTTATTTGATGATCCCTGTGGTTTAAGGCTTTTTTCATAGATTTGGCCTTTCTTGTAGCAATTTCGACTGGACCACGGAAAGCTTCGCATCATAATGAAAATACGCGGCCAAAGTTTCGTATGATTACGTCTTCAACGCTTTTAAAATTACGACTGAAACGCATAAGGCTATTTCGTAGCATTTAGGCGAATGTATTTATTGTATAGTGATACATTTGCTTGACAGATAGTTGCAGCAGGAAGACCGACTGACAAACCAACTCGACGAAACAAGTTCTTTCCAGCATTACGCATAAATTTATCTCTAGTGCTTCAGACAAAACTTGGATCTAAATGCTTTGTGCCATATTTTTTTCACTTATCAAGCACCCCACGCTTTTTTCACAATAATACTAATCTTTTTTCGTTCATTTATATTTTCTGCCTATATTAAGAATTATTTTTCGTTTTTTAGTTCGATGTGATCATCAAAGCGTGTTTTTTAGTTTTTTAATTTCATCTTTGTTTATAAGTTCTGCAATTTTTTATGTGACAATAAACAATTTTTTTATGTAATAATGTATGTAAAAATCAATACATTTTTACATACATTATTCCGGATCGAATGAGCCGGATTTTTAGAACTAGTATCTCTATTTTTCACAATTTTCAACTTATTTCTAAACTATTCGAATTTCTTTCACATTTTAAATTCTGTACGGGTGTTTGAATTCTGTCTATTAGATTTTGAATTATTTCAAACATTTAAAATAGGCGAACACATAGTAAAAATAATTTCTTTTCGTATTTTAACGCTTGTTTAGCGTTTTAACCATACTTGATGCCGATGTAATGCGGACATTTACATACAAAGTTTTGTCTGAAGTTTTGTTGATTGAAAATATGAACTTTTCTACTTAACTTCTACATCCAAAATTTTAATTATATTCATTTAAATTTCAAAAAGAAATCTTCAGAAAACTAAATACTTTATCAACATCAAATTATGACATTGTATGAATTAATCCTTGTACCTATTTTTTATATTAATTCTGTTTATACGCAAGTCCCTATTTTGAACTGATTGAATTTACATCGACACCAAATAGAATTACCAAACCAAATTAATTAATCCTGGCGATCCTGACCAGGACAATTAGACAAACTTATAAAATTATTGTATTGTCACCGGTCCTTGATAAGTCTACAAAGTTTCAATAAAATCTGACCGTTCAAAGTGGGTCAAAATCGAGTGCAAAGAAGTCGATTACAAACAAACAAGCAAACAAACAAACATACAAGTGAAGCTAATAAAAGCGTGTTAAAAAAGGCATTTCGTTTATCGTCAATATCTCATAAGCTATTAATATTTAAGAAATTTGAAAAAAAGGTCCTCAATTGTTTTGACGACCAATATTACTTTGATTTTTCAGTTTTTGTATTTATTATAAACAATGTACTGAGATACTTTTAACTTTTAAGACGTAATCTTATTAAGCAGGTATATAAGAAGAGCTGCAAGAATCGAAAAACAATTTGGTTCAATTAATTGAACATTTTTTTAAATATACAATGGAGACGAAAATTGGAGAAAATTCAGTTAATTTACAATTGTCTAACTTGTTACAAAATTGATTTTCAGTAAAAGTTCTAACGGGAATAAATTTTTTGAAAAGTCCTGAACACCATAAAAAAAATATTTAGTGTGACGTACTCGATTTTGACGCCGCGCGCTACCATAAAATGCCGAGCGGAGGCCAATTTCCAGTGTTAAATTAAAATTATAAATAATGAAGATAGAGTTCCTGGAGTTAGAGGTGTTTTATAGGAAATCTCTTCCTCTTTAAGGACCTTTTTCTCAAATTTCTTAAATATTAACAGTTTACGAGATATCGGCGAAAAACGAAATACCTTTTTTTTTCATCTTTAATTGTTTATAAATTTTGCAATTTTTTATGTGCTAATAGACGCTTTCCTTACATTTTTTTAGACATTATTCCGGATCGATCGAGCTATTGCACGTATTTTTAGACCATTATCAAATTGTTACTTAGAAAGAAAAAGTACATGCGTTCATTTCGGGTAAAGGGTTATTTACGATTTAGAAAGAAATTTTCATATATATTATCTTTTAACTAAACCATTAAAGTATATTCTTCTCTAGTTGTATATGTAAATGCGACAATCAAAAATCAATTGTGCAAACATTGACTTGCATGCCTATATATATATATATATATATATATATATATATGTGTTTGTGTACTACGACCGTCTTGTTTCTGCGACTGATATTGGTGTTTTTAATTCTTCTATGAAATTTTGCCCAACATTAAAGAAGGAGAAAATTAAGTGAATGCTTTTCAAACGCTACCACTTTCGGCTTCCTCTGGTAAAACTCCCTCACGTTCTTCTTGCACTTGCTCCGCGCCGTACTCAAGCTGACCATGCTAAGTGATCCCAGGGGATATTGGCTCTGAAAGCGTATTAAAATTCATTGCTGACGTCATCATTAAATAATTGCATATTTCTTTTCTTAAATTGAGAGACATATATCAGCTTTAATAAAATAAGCTTTACAAAAAAAAATTAACAGCCTACCAAAAACCTTAAGATAAATGTTTTTTGTTTAAAAATTTTAAAGTTAAAAATTTTTTTTTAGAGTCAGTGTCAGCTAAAGTTATGCCAGATACGATTACAGATATGCCAGATTTTATTTCAATTTTCATAATCTGACTCTGTTGTAATTCGATAATTTGTTAATACACTAATTTATCTGTTGAATTTGATAATCTTTAACTTTTGTTTTCTTTGGTTTCATTATTTCATATTTTTAATTTGCTTTTCTTTAACTGGAATAGAAAAGGAATAATTTAAATAGATTCATAAACAAAGAAGTTAAGAATCACCCCTTTTTTTTTGAAGTCGGTTTAAAGGTATAATGACCTTCGATGACAGCATATACACAGCCTTTAAATGTACATTCTTCTATTAACTCAAATGTTCTAGCATATGTTTCGAATTCTAAATTACAGATTTAAAATCTTAACCACATTTATAAAAAAATGTAGTTCAATATTAGTGTCTCATATATTATTGTATTTCTACTATTTTCATTTTAAAACAACCACGTTCAATATACAAAATGAAATATTTTTTTTATATGTTATTAATAAATTTTCTTGAATGTAAAAATATTATTTATAAACTTTATGCTAGTTAGGTAACTTTATATATCTGCGTAGCCAAAAGACGATTTATTGTCAAAAACATTTTGGGTCTTAAGCATTTTGCTACGTTCCTCAAAATTATTGTCTTCTTATGAACAAATTGGATTCCTTAGTTTAATACAAAAACACGAAAGAAAACTACATGCGAACCTCATAAATTTTCTTATCGACGAGCGCGTTCTGGTGCATGCTCAGCCACTGGCTCCTGCAGTGTATCGACATGGCTTGCATGTCTACGCTGTAGTTGGGATCCCTGATGAGAGGATCCTTCTGCACTATCTGTTTCATAAAAGAATTAATAAGTAATTTTGACTATTTAATCAGTGAGGACGTTTTTTTTTTCATTATGTCTTTCGGTCTATTCATCGCATTTAATATCACTTGTCGTTTATAAATACAAAAATAACTACTATAAAAGTTAAGCTTTTTATATTTAATAAAAAAGATAGTATTCAATAAAAAACTTTCAAGTAATCGTATGGTATTTGTCGACCATTTATTGATGTAGATCTAGAATTGAAAATCCAGATTGATTCGGTTGGTGTGGCGACCCAGAGTCGTAAGAGGGTAATGACGTCATTACTGGCCTCTACTTCGGTGAGGGTGATAGGAGGTCTGGGTTTTCCGCAGAGCTTGGCGTGCAACATGCCGTAGTTGGCCAGGAAGTCGTTCACGAAAGACTGAACGCCAGCGTAGCGGAGGAAAGCGCCGGCGTACAGGGCGGGTCTTTCGGTGCAACTGATAAAATCATAATTCATATAAAGTAGAATCAGAATTCATGTACACTAGATGAGGAAAGTCTAAATAATTAGATTGTTTTCCCTCGTCTAGTGTATACTAGTATAGTACATATATATGTACTCTTAAAGTGAGTGTAGGTCATGTTCGGAGGATGCGAATCCAATAGCATTGTCCATAGAAAACAATTATGATAGTTTGCTGAATAAAGTTTTTTATTAAATGCAGAATTTATTGTGTATTCAAACTTTATTAAAATAGATGTATAATTAATTATAGAGCCATATTTATTTTATGATCATAGCAATGAATATAATCCGTCGTTTCAAAAATGCGTATTCGATATAAAAAAAAGAAACTAGAGTTGGTTTAGAGGGGTTTTTCAAGTTTGCCGTGGGAATTTGATAGTTTCCCAAAATAAAAATTGCTTGTGTTTATTACCAACAATAAAAATCGAAATGTATATTATATAACGCAGAGCGCCATTTTTCGTTTATATCATGTAATGTTAATTGTTGTTGTGAACCAATATAATAGCGACAATGTCCTTACCTCATAACTGTACTGAACGCGTTACATAAAGCTTTTAGAAAAAAAAAATATATCTCGTTTTTCTAGAGAAACCTTTTTTATAAATATTTTATCAAAGTGAAAATTTACATAAAAATTACGGGGGCTTTTTCTGAGATAGCCATATATAACTTTATATAGACACAATAATTGTTCATTTAATCTTAGTTATAATATAAAGAAATAGATAAAGACATAAAAAAAGAATTAATGGACGTTCTAATTCACATTATCAATTAGGATAAATGCGTATAACTTACCAAGCGTAATAAGGCTCCTCGGGTTGCCCGATGTCGTTGAGGAAATGCGGGTCGAACATGTAGCAGATGTTCTTGACGGCCGTTTGTACATCGCGAGGCGGAGGCGCGCCCCATATTAAAAAATGCCTGTCGTCGCCGACAGTCAAGATGTAGTAGAAAGTTTTCCCAGATTTCTTCAACATTATACTGCGAACGTCGTACCTTAATTTAGGTCAGTTACAAAACTTATAGACTTATATAGGCACACAGACAAAACTTTAAAATGGTCCACCATCAGCGGAGTTTCCGATCAACTAAAACAAGTGGCTCTTTAGCAAAAATGCCTATTTTCCAAAAAGCTAGTGATCCGCTAGTAATTCCATCGAGGCTACAGGTGTCAATGAGCGACAGTAATTTTCTATTTACCTTTACCTCTAATCTCGATTACCCCTGACTGGGCATGGCGGTTTCCGCAAGAGATTGCATGATTTACCTCTGAATGATACTAGCATATGTTTGTGTGGACTGACGGACGAGGACGTGCATCAAGTTCTGTGGTGCTATCCTCTATATAACGGCCTTAGAGCTGTGATGTTGAGCTGTTTGGAGGTGCTGAGCGTGGATTCGGTCTATTACTCGGATCTTGTTGGCTCTCCGGGAAACTTTTAGCTGGCTGAGAAAGCTTGCGCAAGGATGGCATAGACTACGAGGTGGACAAGGACAAAAAAGAAACGTTTGGCGACGAAGACTGTTTTGTGAAGTACAAGCCCTATTAAGGGAGAGTTGTCATTACAAAGAACTCAAGTAAAGAATAACTTGTAAGAAGTATGAAGAGTCGCGATACTAGAATGTTGGTGTCTCACGTGCTTCTAAGAGTCGGCCCGTTTAACTGGATGGTTGGAAGGGCCGTGGGAGGTGGTGGGTTATCTCTATGGAAAGCTATAAATGTAAAAAAGAAAACGTGATACTCACGAATTTAGATCGGGCTCTTGGACTACGTTGTTCGGGTGAGAGGCCAATACTCCCCTCTCGACTTGGCCCAGCCTCACCGTGTACTTACTCTCACGGAAGAAGAAAGAGGGCAGCAACTGAACCAGCTGCAAGGCCGGTTTACCTAAATAATGCAAAAACTTTATAATTAGCCGCTGACTACGTTTACACTTATTCAAATCTATAAGACCAAATTTTAGGGTTTAGGGACTTGTCGTACTAAACCGTTTATTACCTTTGTAACATTTCATAGCGAGCAGGCACTGCTTGTAAAACTTATCGGCAGCCATTATCACGTCGTCAACATCCTTCTCGTCAAATTCCGCTGGGGATTTTTCAAACAATAACGCCCTAGCGACGTAAGCTATGGGACCGGTTTGTGCACCTAATGAAAGGTTAATGTGTAGTATTAACATCAAAAATATGTGTTATAAGCAAATACAGAAAAAGTTGAAATGGAAAACTAAGCTAAATATGTCATTATTTGTGCTCTTGTAACATATTACATGTGCTAAATTTATAAAAATATTTGAAAGTTGAAATTAAACTTCTAAAATATTTTACTACCTAATTGCATGGGTAGGTAGAATTTTTCTATTTAAACGTCTGCGCAAATACAAAATCTTAATGGAGATTCAGACTTCTATCTAAACCTTGATTCCTATCTTGAACCTGGTCCCTGAATCCCAATCTTGTTCTTATTTGGTCAATAATTCTATCATCATACTAAATCTCATCAAGGTCTAATTTTAGTGCAGTATTAGCTTATATGTACGATTTAGGTTACATGCACACATAGACACAAAGGCGCTCGTACGCACGCACACCCCCATACCCACACATACACGCAAACACACAACGCATACACATGCACACGCACACACAACATTTTTAATCACTACCACTGTTACGTGGCGCTTCGGCATAGCTCAGCGATTTTTGTTCGACGTATTTCCATACTAAAAAAAAATTCGGAGCAGTAGTTCTCGTATGGTTTTACACGCTTTTATTTGAAAACTTGTAACTGTGATAAGTAAGATTTAAATTTTGGAAGTATATAATTATAGTATGGAATGAATTTGACAATAAGCAAAGGAATTATATTGTCGGTTAAATGTGAGATTGTAGAAAATGGCACGTTTGCAACAAGAATTAACATTTTAAAAATTTTTGTTCTCTTTTAACAGTATAAAAGCTGCCTTTTAATTTTCTTATGTTTATTCAAATTTTAAAAAGAGATGAATTTTGCAATTGAAATTGAAACTGGAAGCAGTTTCAAAAGCATTTTAGCTTCGCCATGGTGCATTTCCACGTCAGTAAGTTAGGTGAAAAATTAGACACCTCCTGTTTTTTAGTATATTTTTTCATATCTCCATTCCTGAATATCGATTGTGGTAGAATTAACAGTATCGTACTGCTCTATATAAAGCTTGATTACGTACCATCCAGTAGTTCGGGCTTAATCGAAAGGCAAGCATACAAACGCTATTCTCATTTACAATATCATCAACAAATCATAAACGTATGACGTCAGATGAATGAAAATGTATTTTCGATACTTCACTCTCGGTCCAGGCACATAGTGGCTTAATGGTTAACCAGATGTTCAGAGAGTTTGGGTTCGGTTCTGATCACGGGCAAATTGACCGATGTCTTTTAACGCGAGTCAAATTGAATCAACCACTCTATTGCACGTTAGACTGTTGGTACTAAACGTGGTGACGACTGTCGTAAATACCCCCTACTCGCATTAGACTGAAATGAAGGACCTCCAAGCTTCACAATCTATACATGTAATGAAATTGTAACAGACCAATATCTGTGCATTATAGATGTTAAAAAAAAACTGACATGGGGGTCTTTATTAGAGCAACAGAAACAAAAACAACAATTTTGAAAAATTTTGTCTGTCTGTGTGTATGTTTGTTACCGCATCATGCGAAAATCACTGAACGGATTTCGATGAGATTTTTACAGTTCGGTAGTTTGGGATGCAACTTAACATGTAAGATATGTTTCATCTAATTCGGTAGGGTAAAACCAGAAATACAACTTGACCTCTCCGTATTACTGTCTTTCATAGATTAGGAAGGGCATTTAAATGCTAGTGTGGGAAAGATATGAATAAACGCCACGAGCTATTTTAGAATAATCTATATATTGTAGTCCATGAGGGCGGAGCTGCGAGCAAAAGCTGATCCGAAATAAAATTTTGTGGAATTATCATGACACGGCTTTAGGTTAAATAGAACTTGACACGTCATTCGACTGTGTTTCAGATTAAGGGCAATACTTTACCGCATTGTGCGGGCGAGTACGCTTTCGAGTTGCATCCTATCGTGCCCTGCAGCATCATTTTGTTAGTGTCAACCAGGCGGAAGTTGTGCCATATCTGGAAATGATTAGGACAATATTGGAAATGTAAAATGTGAGGCAAGGTCTGTTATACATATAATATGTCCATTGTATTATTTTTCGAGTTATTATAAAAGAAAAAAAAAACATAAATCATTAAATTAAAAATATATATTCCGTTTCATATGACCCATCAAAAAATGTTAATTCAGTAGCAAGTTTCCAGTGCTGCAATTGAAGTTATTCCTTAGTTACCTACTTAGGACGTTACACGTATTGGAGAAAATTTCGCATTTCAAGAACACGTATTCATCTTTTGGAATGAACAATCGGTTAGGGTCACCTTAGAAATCTAATGCAGATCAAAGTGTTAGCATATTAGAGAAGCACAAAATTTTAAACACTCGAGACACACGACTTCGTATGAAACATT
Source organism: Eumeta japonica (assembly GCA_005406025.1). Classification (NCBI taxonomy): domain Eukaryota; kingdom Metazoa; phylum Arthropoda; class Insecta; order Lepidoptera; family Psychidae; genus Eumeta; species Eumeta japonica. The sequence goes on from BGZK01000743.1 coordinate 59,890, forward strand.
TGAAGAGAGGTCACTGAAACGTATCTATTGTACGATATTTACATACAAAAGGTATTTTAATATCGTACACTAAAGAGATCTGTTGTATTTACCTAACCTTTTGTGATATCGGTGTGGACTTACAAGTAAATAAATAATATTTACCTATTCACTTAATTATTTTTCTACTCTTATTAAATTATTGCCTACCCGTCGCAAGCGCTTCCAAGCCGTTCACAGTGAAAATCATCCGCATAATAATTCACTACAAAACAATAATTTAATTTTAATCGTTCATGATAAATAATCCTCATGAATGGAAGAATGTACACGCATGCGTATACTGAGGGGTATTGTTAAATCTTGTCCGCCTTACAGATTTAGTTGCGTGAGTCCGTCTGTTGAATGCCTTTAAAATAGAATCAAGTATGCAACAGTTTTTTTCCCATTTCGTCTAGAGAGACGAAATGGGAAAAAAACTGTGGGAAAAAAATTGAAAAAGATAGAAGAGTCTATCTTTTTCAATTTCTATTTTCATATATTTTACAAAATTTACATATATGTATGTATTTATTTATTCCAAAAAAATATACAAAGCATCAATATGCAGTTATATATATGTATATTAAATCCTATATAGATAAAAATAATTGCCTGTAAGAAATATGGAAAAGCAGATAACATACAAATATATTGTTTCTGCTTTGTACATAATTTCATTCATTAAAAAACTCATGAATGCTAAATCACTACATCAAATTCTTATTCAATACACATGCAAATCGTTCTTCAGTTATTTAATGCTTATACGAAATGCATTAACCTTTTTTTTTATGTATAAAGTGTAGGCAGCTAATTTTACCATTTTAATGAACCTTGTTACAATAGATAAAAAATTCGAGTTATCGCGTTTCTAATATTTTAATTTTATTTTATTATAAAAAGCACCATTCTACTATTATAAATATATAAACTTCCCAATATATGAGTAAAATATTACACTAATTCGCTGAATAAAAATTCCGCTTACTTTTTTTAATTTAGATCCTTCATATAAGGGCTTAGTCATTTCTTCTTTCGGTATTCTTAATCTCTTAGGTCTCCTTTTTCTTCTTCTGCGATAAGGTGGTACCCATTTTCTCGTCGTCAACTCCGGATATTCTATTACCTGTAAAGTCAGACTTTTGATGACAACACACCACCACTTTCACAAATCACTTCAGTTTCACCTCTACAAACACTATCGTTATCCTCCACGTCATTGCCGCTACAGGACACAAGGCCATCACTTTCATCACAAATAACCCCAAAACAAAAATCACAATCATCACCACTCGAGTCATGATCATCCACGTTAACATAATCACCATTGCTCACGTCAACGAAAAGCACATGAAACTCATCTTCACCATCATCAAACACTATCACCGCAGTCATCAGTACCGCCATGGTGAACGTCATCACGGCGGTCATCAAAAACCACAAAGCGTTCATGATGATTTACCACCCGGACTCTCTTGTCTTGTTCGGGCGGTTTCCAAGGTCTCGTTTTTAGTTCAACCTTGGTTACGGACGGCCATCGTTTGATGAAGCGACGTCGCCTTTGCTCCGCTCTGATAGCTACTTCCCTGTCAAAAAATAATTACAACACTTGAAGAATATGAATTAAAACAGCTATGAATATGTAAAATAGAAAAGAATATTATACTCAATATACTAAGATTTCATTTTATATACATATTTTGTATGAGCTGACGTTGCTCATCATAAGGTTTGTTTAGTTACTACATCAGTTATAAGTAGTTCAGCTCAAGACTTGTTCATACAACAGGGTGCACTGATCCCGCTATCAATATTCTTTTCCTTGCTATTCAATATACTCCTTTTCAAAATATTCGAATATTCAAATTTTAATATACCAAACATCTGCCAATCGAAATGCGAATATACATTAAAAAGTTACGAATCACAATAACTAATTATCTGAGTTCATCTAGCCAAAGTAGCTTATAGTCTAAGATCCGGCATTAGAAAAAGTACCCTCATGTGTTAATCAAATCAAATAAAGTTTCAAAGGTAGATAACAGTATTATAAATTTACGAGAACAATGTCTGCTACCGTAGTCCTGCTTCTACTAACATTAATTAGTTAATTAATAATTATTTTTTTGTTTCTTATGTCAATCGCACATCGCAAGTACAAAACTTTCAAATATGATGTTTTACACCTTGTTACGATAGGCTGCTAGACCTTAATGACTGATACAGCTAATCTGTTAATTAAAATATATTAACACATGTGTAAAGTTTACATAATTCTTAATATATTTATAATTGGCCGTTACCGTCAAATTATTTGCAGCCGACATGAAAAAAAAATAATGTTAATAGCAGCAGGACTACGGTGGTAGACATTGTTGTCATAAATTTATAATACTCTTATCGGCCTTTAAAACATTATTTAATTCGATGAACAGATGAGGGTACATTTTTCTAATGCCCTATCTTAGACTATTATAATTATTGTAAATGGAAGGTTGCTGAATTAATGTACTTATTGTTATTTTTTATTGATTAATTGGGATTAAAAATATCTCGATTCTCACTCTCTGGCTATTGCAGACTCAGTTTTCGACAAGTCTTCCGGCTCCGCTTCCTCCTGCTCTACATTCTTTCTCTTCTTGTCTTTGGCCGCACCGATTATGCTTTCTTTCAGTTCTTTTATGACTTTCTCATCTTTTTTTGGCGGTGCGTCTCCTGCTCCCGAGGGACTATAAAAAAAAAGGATACTCTCCCATTACGTGACTAGTGTTTATAATACGATAAAGTGGAAATGATCAGTATTTTGCTTAAAAATATATAAAACGATTGAGAAAAATATTCTTTTTACATATTGCAAAAATTGTATATTTTATAAATGGCCATTATATTAATATACAAAACATGCCTATTGAATACCACATACTTGTTGATTATTATTTACGTAATACGTCAATTATAGATTTGACACTGACGCACCCTAGTATTTTCAGTTCCAAACAGGAAGTACGAGAGGTTCAGCGTAGTGCGGGTAGTTTATAAGTTAAAATTATATTGCAGAGATTGTAATATAGCTTTCGCAGGTCAGTCGATACTACGTGATTCCGCTTTTTGCATGTTGTCATATCACATATATCATCATATCACATATAAATCCATGTCACATTCAGCATATCCAATACTGTCACGAACATTTCACAATTATCAGTTGTGATCGACGACTTTTTACAACGCTAAGTTTTGTAGCGGGTAAGAAAGTACAAGTACTGGTCAGCAAAGTGCTAATAGTGGACAAAATTAATGACATGTTATATTTTTTTTTAAATATAACATCTCATTAATTTTGTCCACGTTCCCAAGGTTTCTTTCAACGCTTGACATGACTTTGATTTAGTTACGTGTAAATTATTAGAACATTTAACTAGATGTTATAAGAAGATAGCCTCTATGAAAAACAGTAAAATATTTTTTGTCAGATGCAGAGCAAACGGTATTATTTCATCACATATTTTTAACAGGATTAATTACATTTTTACAGTCTGCTTAGAAGACCATGCTTACAAGAGAGAAGTTAGTACTATATTATCGAGTACAAGATCCAAACTTTTAAATCTTGAGTTTAAAATTACCATGTGGAAAATCAAGGATTTGTTGGAATTAATAAACAATCTCAAGATACAAGTACAGTCTACATTACTTGTAGCATTCAGGTTACAAACATCAAATCACCTACTCAGTTATTATGAAAATAATTTCAAAAGAATTAAGTCCATGATATCAGGAAGTTTATCAGGATCAATTTTACAATAATATAGAACAAAAAGAAGGTAGTAGAATTTATAATTTTACTGATATTGCACTACCGAGTGGTGTTCAACGGATTTTAAATTTAGATCTAAATTGTGGACTTCCATAGTATAATGCTTTTCCACCGGTAGTAATGATCATTTAAGATCTAGAGGATAGTATCAGCAAAGTGAAGGATAATGATTTGACGAATGAAGGTTTGACGTATTTAAAAACGGTCTCAGAGTCAGATGTGTAAATGTAGTGACAAATAACATTAAATATCAAAGTAGGAGCAATTCTAATCGTAGTAAACCTTTAAAAATGTTGAGGGATATTAAAGTTACTATTTTTTTTTAAACAATACGAAGACTTACTAGTTATGCGTTTTGACAAGGGTGATTCAACGGTTGTCATGTATAAAGAAGAATAAGTCAGTGAAAAGATGGTTAATGACCTGGACACCAACGAAAAAGCAAGAGCAGATCAAACTCCAAAACTACAGGACCTTGGAAACAAGCTAATTAAGACTTTAGTGGAAATAGGTGTAATAAATAAAGCTGAAGGTAAGCAGATGAAGACCTACAACGCGTTAGCTCCAAGAATCTATGATCTTAGGAAGACTTACAAGCCTGGTTGTAAATTTAGGCCTGTAGTGAGTAACATAGGGTCTCCAGGTTATGGAATCGCCAAGTATGTCCACCGGATTTTGTCTCCTTATTTGAGGAGTCTAAGGTATAATGTTAAAGACTCTTTTCACTTTGTAGAGCAAATCAGATCTATCAGAATGGGATCGGACCAGGTCCTAATCTCATTGGATGTAGTTTCGCTATTTACGAACGTACATAGATGTCTGATCAAGAAGATCTTAACTGAAAGGTGGGAAGAATTTCATGAGTTCGTAAAAAATGACCAAGATTCTCTTTAGGAAATGATTTATTTCTGTTTTTACTCAGGTTATTTTGTTTTTGGAGTAAATTTTTATTTTCAAAAAGAAGGATGTGCGATGGGGAGTCCAGCGAGCCCATAAACAGCGATTATCTCTGGGGATTACGTGATTTCGGAAGCTCTGTCATGTCTTAATTTTGAGGTACCGACACTTAAAGCTTATGTGGATGATTTATTTGTAATGGTGCCAAGTGATAGAGTTAATGAAATTCTAAACATGTTTAATGGCATTGATAAGCACCTTCAGTTCACTCTGGAGTTGGAAAATAACAGATTGCCTTTCCTAAACATATTAGTTGAGAAGTCCACAACTGGTGAGCTGATAACATCATGGTATAAAAAATTATACGACTCAGGAAGAATTTTGAATTTTAATTCAAATCATCCGCTGAGTCAGAAGCTTGGTGTAGCACAAGGTTTCTTAAACCATGCAATAAGAGTTAGTAATGAGAACAAGATTAATTAGAGTGTGCATTGGGTAAGGAAACTGTTATTAACTAATAATTATCCAAGAAATGTAATTCAAAAATATAAAACTATTGTCACCAGCAGGATTGCTAATAATATAAGGACTGCGTTTGGCAATAACAATTGGACACTTAGCAGATTTCTTTACATTAAATGTCTTTCACCGAGAATAAATTCAGCATTTAGTTCATGAACTAATTGCAAATTAGTGTTCTACAACCTTTTCAAATTTAAAAATATATACTATAGGGTGAAAGATAAGGTGAAGAAAGCCGATAAATCTTGCCTGATTTATACGATTCCTTGTACTTGTTGAAAATGGTACGTAGGACAAACTAAACAGAAACTGAAAGCAAGACTAAGACAACACCGCCTAGATTACAAACCTGAAAACGTGATTGAGGCCGGTAAAACTGCATTGGCACGAACATCATTTCTCAGATGGACATACTTTTCAATTTGACAACGCAGAAACTATGGATACGGAGAGAAATTTCATGAAGAATCTCAGGGAAATGATTTTCATTCAGGTTGTTAACTGTGTTGACTTCAGAACGAACATTCAAAGTCTGAGCTCGATTTATAGTGACCTAATTAATGTTGTAAAAAGTTCACTTGAATAATTTACTTAAATATCTTTTACATTTCGGTCTCATAGTTATTTGAAACTTTTACACTATTTAATTTTTAAATTTTTTGTTTTGTTTTTTTTTTTAATCATTGGATTTTGATTTTAGTAAGTAACTTTTGAATTAACAACATAGGATTTGAAATCAATGGGTAGCATAACTGTGTAGATAAAGTAGACATGGTATTTCAGTGCGTATTGATATAATGTATTGATTACCTGTAGTCTATGAGTTTATAATCTTTTTTGTCTATCAGTTGTGTTCTGTCACTCAAAGATATTTTCCTGCTAATTATTAATTAAATTATTTTGTATTTTTAATTATGAGTAATTTAATAGCCTGCATATATGTTCTTTAACAGTCTGATCTTAATAATGTTAATTTTGACGTAGTAATAATTACAAGAGTTCAGTTACGAGGATGTTAACCTTAAAAGTAAACACTTTTATCATTTATCTTTTTGATTTCACTTTTGTAATGTATTGGTATAAATTTGAGTATTTTTTTTTTAGGAATGTAGTATACAACTTGATTATTGTATATTTGTTACTGTATGCCCGTAGAAGTTGAAAATAAATTAACGAAACCTTGCATTTTTTTTTAAATATATCTCATTAATTTTGTCCACGTTCCCAATATTTTTAAAATTAAATACAACAAAGGAACCTTAATCATACATCAGTTCTTTCACCTATAAAAAAAATCATAAAACTGTGGCAGATTGCGCAACTGCTACAAATAGCAGTTACGCAATGTCACCCCAAAAAATACAAGTATTTTTTGGGGTGACATTATGATATCCACCCCTGGGTGTCACCCAAGCTAGCAACGCCACTGCCTATAAACATATGTACAGTACAATGCACGAAACTCTGCCGCTGTGAAGTTAGTTAGACACGAAAACGCCCCAACGTCGTAAGATGGGAACGCAGGGAGAAGGAGGTAGGGTTTGGGAGCGTTATGCCTGAGCGTTGCATCATTTGCAGGCAATTCAGAGTGGCAGTTTCGTGCGTTGCACTGTATACAAACAGGCATGTACCTGGATTTAAGATATATATACCTCATTACTAGGTGTCCTCAGTCCTCGTCGAAGATTGTCAATTGCATAATATCTACCTATGTAAAGTTTTGTTACTATTTTGAAAATAATTTTAGTTATTATAGTGCATTGCTCGGAGTGCCGATAGATGTGAAAACTAGACTCTTTTGGTTTTAATGTACAAATTACGATTTTATTTATTTTTAATACAATTAATTTGAAAATCCAAAACAAAGCAATGTTTTTCATAGTTTTAATTTTTTAATTTTTGTCGGCAGTCTCCAATGACTGATTTTTTTTTAAATATTACCGCATATAGATAGGGACAAAAATTAATAAACAACGAGGTAAAAATTGCAAGCTCCCATTGAAAGTTTAACATTAGCAGTGTGTCAACTGTTAAATTGTCGTTTTTTATAAATTTGTAATATCTAAATTAAAATGTAATATTATTGAAGTACATTAATTATGCGACTATGAACTTCGACGAAATTTCAACAAATCCGAAGATGAAGATATAATTCACATTTTCATTTTTATCTTGACATTTTAGTTTTTTGTGACATACATAAATATGAGTTAAGTACGATAACAAATACCAAATTCTATCCCAACTAATCTATTGAACAAATAATCTAATCGTGTACTTACTTTTTAGCGGCACACATGACCTAATGTTATTTCGTGTGTTTTCAAAAATAATTTCATGTATACTGCAAAAAAAAAAACACATTAAAATATAGATTATGAAAAAAAGGCAAAAATATATATAGTAGCGGCCCACCCCGACTTCGCAAGGATGAATGAATATCTTTAATATAGTGATGTGTACCTGTAATAGGCAGAGCAGCTGTATAAAATGAGATAAATAGAAAGCAGATTCCCCACTTCAACGGAAGAACACTCGCTTCGGTGTTCGATACCTGTCAATCCTCCCGAATCAATAGTCAATTTATTGGATAGGGATTCGTAGTGGAAGGACAGATTCGAGGGTCAGCGGCGATTTCCATGCTGCATGTTGATGCATTTTGGCGGACAGGCGTCTCCATCGAAAGTATTAGAACACGTTCTCATCATGAGCCCCTAATACATACACCATATGCCTCACCATAAAATGCATGATCGAGACGTATTAAGCACTAGCTTCCGTCGACGGCTCCGGCGCCGTGGTCTTCATACGGATAATTCCATCTTTTATATCGGCCGGTCACGTCGTCAACTGGCCGAAGGCGATCTCGCCCTAGCTTCTGATGCCTTTATAAATCCGGTTTCTATAATTCTAGATAGTTCTAGATTTTAAAATCAAAACTTTCCGCCTCCCATAAACAAAGGTGAACCAAGATTACAATCTCATGAACTGCTCTTTTACCAACTACTGGACTAAGCAAATGGAATAATATTATCAAGTAAAACAGTGTCGACTGTAGTTAGCTGGTCGTTCAAGATTTTTTTTTTCATTATTGGATAATGATATAGACCGACCGATTAAAACATTATTTATCAATTTGATGAATAAGTGTAGCCAAATAATAGATTGGTTATATTACAACGCATATTTTCTAATTTTATGATTCAACTTGTATCAGCTACTGAATAAAAGAAATGTAAAACACTCGCTTCTCCTAAAGAAGAAATAACTTAAGTAGGTACTTACTGATTTTAAGTCTATTTTTTTCTGGAGTTCATAACAATTTTTATAAGATCTCAAATGGGTTATTTTACTGACACATTATTTTTTTACAAGAATTGTTTTTGACGAGTATTTTTGAAAATGGAGTTAAAAATAATCCTTTTTTTTTTATTTAGTCACCAGCTACAACTGTTTTTTCTTAATTTGAAGAAAATATTTTTTTTACGAGGAACAAAAGTAAATCTACGTGAGAGTATAAAAAAAAAACACGGGTTCTTAAATAAATCATATCTACGTTAAATGTAATTGTCAAAGCAGGAATTGCAATGAGGCTTTAAAATTATTGTTCAGATTCAGTGCTCGCTGTTGCGTTGGACTGGTACTTGTGGACAATTAATTGTACCAGTAACTTGTATGAATTGCAATAAGTTAAGGAATTTTTATTTTAAATAAAATCTGTAAAAAATGGCATTATTTCGTAAGTAATAAAATCACATCTTGAAATACGTCATTAACGAATTCTTTTCGACAAAAACGTCACCGCCCATTCCAAAAGCTGATTAAGCCTGAGAAAAATGCGCAAAGAAACTCGAGGGTTGCTCTTTTTTACTCATCGATACAAAATATTAAAAAAATAATATAATAATTTAACAACACTTAGAAATAACATGAAGCAAACTGATAGCCGAATAGTTCACTCCCATTGATTTTTTCATTGATATGTTCAAACACGGTATATTAGCCCTTGCCATATAACTTCTATTTAACGAAAATTTTAAATTCATAAAATGGCAAATTTTGATTTTCAGCTAGAATCTTATTATAAAAGCACACACAATGTACCTTAAATGATTGGCTAACTTTGCTTATATGGGGTTTATGAGCAGCGAGATCGTTATTATGTCTAATATTTTATTTTTTATATAAAGCTATTTAACAATACATTTCAAGTTTTAACGATTACACATTCCATTACCCCATTTTCTAAACCCAAAAAAAAAAGAATTGAATCGGTTTAGGAGTTAGGTAGTTCAAATTAAAAAAGATATTCTATGATTAGAAAATAATTTTATTTTTAAGAACCGAAGGGTTTGTCACAGCTACTTTGAGGATTGTTATAAAAGCGGGCCTAACAGACTTGTTAGAATACTTGTGCCGTCATTATTCTTACACAATAGGTAAGTAACTATAATGCAAAAGTACAAAAATTATATAATAATATTTATAAAAAAATATTTCGCTAACTTCTAAGCCCAGTTTATATCAGTGGAGCAATTTTGTAATAAAAATTAAATTTTGAAAATTAATTGTAATTTCTTTCTTCGATGAATTATGCCGACCGTTGTCTTTCTATATTCTATTTTCAGTATTTGGTACAGACTCTCTTCTTATTTATCTGCTGAAAATAGGTTCTCGATTTTTTAAACTACCTACTGTTTCATTTCATAAACACAAAGTCTTAAGTTTGCTTAATTAGTATCATGTAATCATTTCTATTTGAGATAAAGGCATTCTTCCAATAGAATGTACAGTACAATGCACGCAATTCTGCCACTCCGAACTGTCTACGAATGATGCCGTGTGATGAATTAAAGCTTCCGACTCTTCCTTCTTCTTCTCCCGCGTTCCTATTTTACGCCATTGCGACAGTTTTGTGACTAACTTCACAGCGACGGAGTTTCCTGCATCGTACTGTAACTATACTACTAGTTTACTAATATATTTTTTAATTTAATTTGATTCTGTCCTTGGCAGTTTCAAAAAAACAAGAGGAATAGCAATGAAAAACTTCATTTATACCCAGTTCAACCAGATTCTTTTCGGTTATGGAAAAAATAACTACAGTTATTTCAAGTTTAATACTCTTCATGAACAAGAAAATAAGGAGAAATAAAAGTAATTCCTATTTATAAATTGGGTGAAAACACCGGACGGCTTTGAATGTCTTCTCAAAGTATAAGAAACCAAATATAAAATGAAATTAGTGTCGGTGGCAGACTTAAACCAGGATACTCTAGAAAATTTCTTTGGCAGTCTTCACTGTCACAAGTTATAGACAATATACCAAGTTGTTCTTCATTTGAATCAGCATTCACCATCTTTTTAATTGCACCCAATGACCTGGATATAATTGTCAAGATGCTTCTTGTGATCTATTGCAACCGATAGAGATTTTTGATAACTCCGACAACACTACAACCAATTTAAAATGCAATAAAAGTAGATAGCAATCGCCTTTTTAATAAATCGATTTTTATAGGAGTAGAAAATAAAAAAATAATAATTATTAATCAAGATCTAATTATATCATCTACATATTTCAGGTTATATAATGCGTCAAAAAAAATCATGTTAATTGTGATGTTATAATATTTGTAAGACAGATTTGTATTTCTTAAGTGAAGACGATAGATAGATATTCAAAAAGTAGGGAATATGAGTAATTATAATAATATTATTCTGCCAACCGTTAAATTGTTAATTCTACGTACATTTCATGCCAACCAGGCACATCCTCAGGAAATTACCGACAGTCACATCCACCAGGGTGCATGTTTTAACGCTCCTTGCACCCTGGTCGATACGACTGTCGACATTTTCCTGAGGATGTGCCTGGTTGGCATGAAACGTACGTAGAATTAACCATTTAACGATTGGCGGAATAAGATAATTATAAAAATAAATAACACTTGCTCAGGTGTTCGATATCTGTCAATCCTCTGGAATCAATATTCCATCATTTGGATAGAGATTCGTAGTGGAGAGGCAGATTCGAGGGTCAGCGGTGGGTTGCATGCTGCATGTTAATTCATGTTGCAGGCAAGCGTCTACAATGCAGACTTTATTCGCAAAATGGTAAATATAAATTTCTAATGCCTGAAACGCCAAGATTTGATGAAAATTGTATTGGAACGAAGTTCCTTATCGCACGACACGCCGCAAGGTGCTTGGCAACAAAAAATGACATTCTACATTCATAAGTTTTATAAGCTTTGGCATGGTATAGGATATTTGAACTATATGTACAATTATTATTACCTGATAGGTATTAGATAGCTGTTACAATGACGATTACGGACTCATGACAAACTTAAATTAAATGGCATAAGTCATCCTTTCTCATCCACTGCAGGCTCCAAATAAGTATATATTCATATTATATATAGAGTTAGAAGTGTTTTAAAAGTAATAAATATGAATACATTTCTCCTGAAAGTAGTTTTTCAAAAAAATTTTTTCATTATAAAGTAAAGTTTAATTGTATTAGAGGTAAATATGTGAGTGTTGGTTTATCGCTTATTCATACTTCATAGCAAATTGGACAAACGAATAATTTATTCTATAATACAGATTGTGTATAGTCATCTTTATATTTTAGATATGCTATCACATGACAAGTCGAAAAAAGCAAAAAGTTACAAATGTCAATGTTACAACTCTAACCAAAATACCTTTATATTCGACTAATACTTCAATCAATCAGTCTAAGTAACGATCACCATATTTTTTAAAAGACGAAGTCCAATTATGAAATATATGAATATATATTAATGAACTTGATAACCGTGAACACTATGAAAATCGGTATATATATATATATATATATATATATATATATATATATATATATATATATATATATATATATAATTTTATACTATTTAAATTATATCTATTCTAAAAATTATTTACCAATAAAAATAAACTAATATAGCCTTTGCTTCATTTTCTTACGAATAAGAATCGTTATCAGTAGGTATATAAATTGAAAGCAGGACGTGGAGCAAAGAACTTAACTAATTTGAGAATGAGACCGAGGTCGAAATCGAATGTGGGATCGAATTAATATCAAGAGTCTAAGTCGGATCGAATACGAAATGCAATACAAAAATTTGAAAGTTGAAACGAAATAGGGAATAACAGCATGGTTATCCAAATTAAAAGATGAAGGAAAGTAATTTATGTCCAAGTAAGCCATAAACATAGGCGGAAAGATAGTTTATTATAATATTATAACTGTCGCATTATACGAACAATTGTGGCTTTGCAATCAGCAAAGTTCCTTCGAATAAAAAATGACATAGCTTAAATCCTAAGCACAGGTAAATGACATTTTTTTTTATTTTATTTAAGTTAAATAGAATTATGTTTAAAATTAAATTAAATTTTGAATTTGCTTCGTGTTGCTTGTTAAGCCTTTGGTCCCGTACATTGTCACGGCATTGATAACAAAAGTCGTTAAAAATGCACGTCTGACTGGTCCATAGTGAAATATATTAAACCCGAAGACTTCAGTCTACACTTTTTAACTTAAAATTAAAAGTTTACGGAAGAGTATGCCACTACAGTGGGACCACACAAACTTAAACCGCCAACAAATATTATATTTTTGTTCATTCTGAATATAATCTTTATTTATTTTTACACTTGCATACAGAAAACATAAAAACGGGTTATATAGTTATAGATATATTTTAGAATTACCCGAAAATTTGATATAATATGTTGTGATGCAGTGAATTACTTTTCTATTATAGTATTGTTAAATTCTAGTATATAGAAAAAAATAATGTGATCGTGAAATTAATTAATATGAATTCACGTGTTTCGCGAATCAGAAGTTTCTTTCATAACAGGAAGATCGTTCAAAATTTTTTTAACAATATAGGTAATTTATTTTCAGGATCTGGTAACATTAATAGTTGTCAAGTTTGTCAAAGTCTAATATCGTGTATTACGCGTGTAATTTTAATTTATATTAATTTGATTCATAATAAATTAAAATGTCTGACGACAAAAATGAGACGAAAAAGGAATTAGTTGATTCTGAACTTGACGATTTACTGGACAGTAAGTTATAGATAAACCTGTCATATCGTATTAATTTGTAAATGTACAAGCTCCATATTAAACATAGACATTCGTAATTTAGTAGTATAATATTACACAATAAAAAAAGTACATAACCTATTTCTGAACTTAAAATAACTTTTTCGAGAGAATCTAAAATATAATTTTTAATTTCATTGTATATTTTACATAAGTTTATATAGAAACTGTAAGACATAGGCCGGTTATATTTATCTTCATTTAGTATAGATAATTTGGCTTAGCAAGTTTATATTTCACCTGTCTTTATTGAGTCTGAACTACTGCCTTAATTTTATATTATTTTAAAATATCTGACCTTTTTCTTTTATTTTTGTTTCTATTAGTCGATATTTAAAACTTAGAAAATTACTACTTGTAATTTAATACTTACATGTTAGGTTCATATAAAGCAGGTATCAGCCTTCAAGTAGTTTAAGTGCATTGTGTAAAAAAACTAAAATATAAGTTTTTACGATAGATCTATAACGAAAACATTTTGTTCATTTTTAAAATATTGATTTAAAACATAAAGGTATTAATGTCACCTTAATTCGAAAGACTTTTGAGTTTTGGTTATCTTTCGTTTAGTGAAATAAAAAATAAATAAAACTTTTGACAAATGCACATTATAAAGAACCATTATGTCCTATTGTTCAATATCTATGAAGATAGACAATTTCATTTATTTTGTCAATTTACATTTTGTGTGATTTAACACAAATACATTGCACTAATCTTTAGTTATGTAGTACTTGCAATCTTTAGTTATCTAGAACTTGTTATGATATATTTGGACACAATGTACCACCAGGGTTAAACTAATATAAAGGAAATTTTAAATTTCAAAAACCAAAGCTATAAATTATTTGTAAGTTTCCTTTATGGAGGTCATCATAAACACTAAAAAATTTGCATGCTTTCCTATTAAAATTGGTGCTACATGCCATTCTGTTTCTAGCATTATGATATATAAGATAGTATTTTAATAAAATTTATATTCATAAATACCTAGTAAGGAGTTCTATGGTTTCAGGTGCACTACAAGATATGACAAAAAAAGATGACAAAATGGATAATAAATCTGGTGGTCCATTAGAAGATGCTCAAAATCCACAGAACATGTGGTCCGAGGAATTCATCAAGGAAGCTGCATCTCAATTTGAAGCCAACATGGCGGCTATTCTTGGCAGCTTTAGCGGTATACCAGGTTTGTTGCATTACTTATGATTAATGATAAGGAACATATGAACGGTGGTGGTTAAGAGGTTATGAGTATCACCTCAGAAACAAAAGTTACTAAATTTGAATACTGTATTTTCAACAAGTTTTAATGTAAATTAAAAGATAGCAGATTAAGCTGTGAATCCAGGAAGATTGTAATGCACTATCTCTCACTTTGGAGTAGTTGTAGACGTTATTAACAAATTGATGATTATGAGAACACAAAAACACCTTAAACTCAGTTTGCATACATACTTCAATTTAAATCATTTAAGTACAATTTTTTTTTTCAGAGGAGCAAATCACACAAGAGCAGATTGCGCAAACTTTTACTAAAATGGCAGGTAAGAGTTATAAGTGGATGAATCAATTTTTTATTTCACAATTAAGTTATAAATATGCTTATGGACTTATCGCAGATATGTTGTGTAGTAGTAGTGATGCTAGACTGAATGTGACAGTCGACGATCTCAGCTATATGAGGCCTCATTCGTTTTTCTAATCACAAGAAAAACATAAATTTAAATCAGTGGAAATATAAACTAATGTTAATTCGTAAACCTTTTTTTTTTTGCAAGGCCCTCTCAGACACGAGGCCGTCGGCGGTCGTCGATGCGTAACACCGCCATTATCATTTAGGTTGAATTATTTCAGATAATTTATTGTGCTGCGTCCATTAATAAACTATATTCATCTGCATTTAAATATAAATTTCAAGTAGAAAAGTAAGCCGCACATAAGATACTTGAAGTTATTTATGTACCAAAACTAATAAAATTAAACTCTTCAAAGAACTGTCATACTCAAAGGTATAATACTTAAAGACTGAAGGAGTTAGGTTTGGTAGTGTTGTTCTTCAAAGAGGATCTAATACCTCGCTGAAGAATTACAGACTCAGTATGCTTTTGAGTCTCATGGTGAAGTTGTTTTATAGAATAACCACAAATTGTTTTATGTCCAGATTTGTCAGGTTTCAACCACCCAAATATGACATTTCTAAAAGGGCTTCAGTATGGTAAATTTGATCCGAATGCTTTAGTAAATTATATATGTCCGAGGAGTATGATCCGTGGCTATGTTGACAATCATATCAAAGTGCTGATATGTTTGTATGAGAATTTTTCAGTCCAATATGCCTCAATGTATAAAGACGAAAGTCTTTGAACAGTGTGTGTTGCTAGTGATAATATAAATACGTCATTCAGTTTTGTACTGTTGATTCATAAAAAAATTCAGAGACATTCAACATGTGGTGGAAAAAACTATGTTCGGGTTTTCTCCAGACAGTAATTCGCAGGGCCGGATCTACCTATGGGCTGATTGGGCTGCAGCCCAGGGCCCCGGGGTTGCAAGGGGCCCCCAGATCCCGCTAAAAAGTAGGCCATAATATGAAAAAAAAAAATAGTCTGTAAAGTCGGTTTACGGACGATATTTTTACGTGACAACGTCATAAGAAAATATTGATTAAAAATTGCATACTTACTTTTATGAATGTAGTTGAGGGGAAATACGTGTAAAGGTTTTTCATGTCGTTTTCATTAATTTTTTAAAGTTAATAATGGCAACCCTGAGATCAATGAACCAATGTATGTGCGCGTCTATGGAACGGAACGGGATTTCCTGTATTTTTATTTACTCGGGACTTTCCCGCCGCGCTGGTTGACGTAACGTCTGACGTGATTTTGTTTTTCTGCACTTCTCTTCTCGTCATCAAAAGGACAAACTGACTGCGTTAATTGTTTGAACTGTGTTTAATGAGTGTGTGCTAATAAGTGATAACTTAAAAGTTACCTATATCTAAATAAGTAAAATTTGTTTATGTCAGTGATTTCCTGCTTTTATTTGGTAATGGTAAGTAAAAATAATTAATAATATTAAATCATGTCTTTCTTTTTTATGGTATTTTTAGGGTTCTGTACAAAAATAAAATAAAAAAACGAATATAGGATGACTCTTGTCGTGCACCCGTCTGTGTGTCACAGCCAATTTGCTCCAAAACTAGGTATGTACTGGACCAAATTAGGTGAAATTTGGTAGGATGGTGTAATCCTATGACTAGTGTAATTTTGGTACTTGCAATATAAGCATTTATTTATTTATTCCTATTACTCGTTGGCAAAATACATATTGATATTGCTAGCTTAACCAAAACGTCATAGGTACGTTAGTTGATTTTGTTTTTTTTTACACTGACTGAACAAAAATGTACCTATGTATTTTTGTTAATTTTCTGAAGTGACATTGCATCCTAATGTCTAAAACATGAAAGACTTCAATATCAATACCTAGACATTTTAGGCAGATTGGGTAGGTCGATGTGATGTTGACTGTACTTGTAATTTTTTTTTCACAGATTTGGGTTTGAGGTACTGGGAGTTGTGTTTTATATAGGGGTCGAATTTTGTCCTTTTGACGTAGCATGCACCGTTTACGAGATATATCGACTTTAGTCAAAAGTAGGTACAAGTTTTTGATGGTAACTATATATACTCGTGTAAAATTAACTTTTCCATTGTAACCACAAATAAAATGGTACTATTTTAAATGGTAGATTAACTAAATTTAATGGAAGATTAACTTTAATGAACAAACATAGCAAAACTTAATATTTCAATCTTATCTTAATATCTCTAAATCTACCTATCAGGCTCGTCGTGCATTGCATTCGGCAGTGACCTTATCCTATACGCCAATACTCAAAAAATATGTTTTACGGGATTGACTTTTTAGAAAATCCCATGTTAACACCAACATTTTATTGCAAGTACCAAAATTACACTATCTAATTCCGACCTCTGCTCATTACAAAGTATTCACGTATTCAAATGATCGTTACATGTTTATTTATCAGAAAACTAACAAGTTCGTTCATTGTTTATTTTCAGTAAAACCAAAGGTCTTAATTTACAATAATGTCTGGTCGAAAGTATAAAAGTGGAGCTGAGAAACGCAAATTGCAGCTAGATCGTGAAAAGGAAAAAATAAATGTGCAAAATTGGGACTTTTCAAATCAAAACATAAAACGAGGATGAAATCGCTGAAAATTCATCAACAAGCGACAAGGGAGGGATCGAATCTGAAGAGAATCTATTTGAAGGGAGTAGCAAATAGCAACACCAAGAAACAAAGACAAATGATGAAAATCTGCAAAGTCTTGACTATCAGCAAGTCCAGCAACCCTCTGATCAAACGGAAAACGATATTGGTGTTCCGCGACAGAGTGGAAACACCGAGACGGAAAGAAATTTACAGAATATTAATTTTGAATTTGAGAAATATGTTGACGTGGCCTTGTGGCCAGAATTGCTAAGTAATGATTTTATTAATGACATCCTCTTGCATGAAATGACTGACTTTCAAAATAAAGACCCGAAAAATATATATTCAGCTTCTATAAAGAAGTACAAGGAACAAAACAGAGCATTTTCAAATAGTCATTTCACAAAAAAAATGAAAAATGGTCAATCACTGGAAAGATCTTGGCTAACATATTCAACTAGTGTTGGTGCTGTTTTTTGTTTGCCTTGCAAACTTTTTTCTAAAACCTCTTCTCAATACACGACCGGATTTTCTGATTGGAAACACATAGGAACTTGTTTAGAAACTCACGAAAATTCTGATGAACATAAGAAATCAATGTTAGTGTGGTTAACACGTAAAGAAAATAAGTCTGTTTTAGACAAGCAGCTTCAGGAGCAATTAAGAAAAGAAAAGAATATTATCACAATGTTCTAAAACGAGTAATTGCAGTGGTAAAATTTTGAGTATAAGGGGCTTAGCATTTAGAGGTTCCGAGGAAGTATTTGGTTCTCCACATAATGGTAATTTTATGGGGCTATGGAACTATTGGCAGAGTTTGATCCATTCATTCGTGAACACATTGAACAACGTGAGCTGCGACCAAAAGCGATAATATCGTACTTATCAAAACAGTATATGAAGAAATAATTGAGATTATGGGCCAACAGCTACTTAAACAAATTATAACTCAAATAAAAACGACGACACAAAGTATTATTCAACTGTGATGGATTCTACACCAGATCTGTCTCACAATGATCAACTTGCTATTGTATTACGATACTGTTTTCGGGGAAAGTATATGAAAGATGTGTAGCCTTCATTAAAATTAGTAGTCATACTGCTTTACATTTATTTAATATTTTACAAGACTTTATAGAAACAAATGGATTACTACTGAGTAATTGTAGAGGGCAATCTTATGACAACGCTGCCAATATGGCGGGTCACTACAATGGTGTACAAGCACTATTAAAACAAAAAATAACACTGCGGATTATGTGCCATGTGCTGCGCATTCCCTTAACCTAGTTGGTGTAGAATCTGTTAACGTTGCAACCGAAATTGTAAACTTTTGGAGTAGTGCAACAAATATACGTTTTCTTTCTGCTTCGACCCATAGGTGGGAACTGTTGAATCGTGAAATAAAATTAAAATTCACGTTAAAGTTTAAGCCAGACCAGATGGTCTTGCCACTATGATGCTGTCAAAGCGTTAAAAATAGTTATGATGAAATCATGAAAATTTTAAAAGTTTCAGCGAAAGTGAGGTGGAGAAAGTTGATTTCGGAAAGAGGCACGAAATTTATACATGAAAATGGCGAAACTCGAGACTGCAATTTTGATTATCTTTTGGGAAGAAGTTTTGAGAGATTTCATTTAGTCAATAAAAAATACAGAGCCCCGGTTTAGACATTTGTGAAGGCAACAAGTTAATTATGTCATTAAAAGACTTTGTAAACAACTTACGACACCAATCAGATCAGAAGCTAAAGGAATACGAAGAAAAGCTAAAAATTAAGTGCTAGTGTGGGAATAGATTACAATGACATAAACAAGAGGCGCATTACTCCAAAATTTTCAGATAGGTCTACAGGTGAATTCTTAGTAAATGGCGCAGAAAGATTTAAAAGGGACACGTTAAATGTTGCGTTGGATAAGCTAATTATGGACTTAAATAAAAGGAGCCAAGTCTATGAGATATGTAGCAAAAATTTAAATTTTAATGGATTTGCAAGACAAAAATATCAAAACATAGATTTGGAAAGTGCACGTCATATTATTGATTACTATCCAGATGACGTAGACGAGCATTTAGTGAATGAGTGCATTCAATTAAAATCATACTTACTCCAATCTAAGCCAGAGTCTTACAACTCTTGCAGTGACATTTTTATGATCATGTATGAAAATAAACTAATTGACGTGTTCCCTAATTGCTATACCATTTTAAAGATTTTTTTAACTTTACCAATAACTAGCTGTGAAGCAGAACGCTCCTTCTCAAAAATGTCCTATATAGAAAATAAATATAGGACAACAATGGCGAACTCTCGACTAAACCATTTATCACTTCTGTCTATAAATTGTGATTTAACAAAAGACTTGCAATGTGATGACCAAATAAAAGAATTTGCAGCACAAAATGTAGAAAGGTTAATTTATAAATTATAATTTCTTTTACTTTACTAATAAGTTCATAATAAATAAATAAAATTATTTTGTTGTTTTTTATTTTCTTTTATACAATGTACATCTCTATTTCGGTTTCTCTGTCACCCAAAGGTTACCTGGAAGAGATTGCTACACAGCAATAAGGTCGCCTTTTGTACAACTAATACTTGCGTAGATTTAAGTAATATTTATGTTTTTGTGCAATAAAAAATAATGTATAAGAATAATATATCATTATAGAAACAGTTTTTTGGTATGGCTATTAGTTAAGTACTAAGATAGGCCCCCAAGTAGTTTCAGCCCAGGGCCCCACAAATTCACGATCCGGCCCTGGTAATTCGAAATCCTCGGAAGAACCACAACAAGAAGAAGAACAACTTGGCAAGTTGAAATGGCAATGGGCAGACTATGTTGCATGTAAAACTGATAATCATTAGGAAGAATGTTTCTCCACATGGTGTGTCATACTGAATGTTGTATCACAGTGTGGGATATCTTTGCACTAGGTGGCTTGGTAAAATTTGTAGGTAACCATTGGTCACTGACAGCCCAGATAATATTGTCAAGGCTCAGAAATGAAGGAGTAGGACTTACTTTTGAATTCATTCCTCAGAAGCAGCAGCCCAAGTTCTTAATCAGAAGCCAGGAGAAAATGGAACCGATGAAACTGCTGGTTCTGGAGAGAGTGCACTGGAACCAGACAGAGTAGATGAGGTTAGCACTGTTCGTAGCATTTACAGTTTTAATTTGCACTATATTTTGCATAAACCTAAATTATGATATATTTTTTTTGAAAACCTCAATATAAAGATCTATATATTGTTTGTGTAATATTTAATAAAAATAATAATGTAGTTCTACCTGATAATATAAACCATGACTTCTAAGAATTTTATAATGATATGAGGTAATACCTGAGGATATTTTTATATGCCTATATAATTATATTGAAATGGTGATACTAAATTCAAAATTAGGTATTTTACAAATTTAATTTTCTTGTAATAAAAAGAAGTTCAATGGCAAGAGTTATTACATGTGTTTCAATATTTTAATGAAAAACATCCACGACATTAAACTGCTCAGATGTTAGGTTGCTTCGTGTTATTTATAAGTATTGTGCAAAATGAATTACTCAATACTTCGTATTGATGAACAAAACTGAATTTCTTGATCATTTTTTTCCAAATTGAATTATCATTGGGAATAGGTGGTAATGCTAATGTCGAAAAGAATTCATTAACGACCCATTTCATGTGCAATTATTGCCTATGAAATAAAACTATTTTTCATTTGATTTAAATTAAACATATATTGTGGAAAAAATCAAGAACTAAAACCTTAATGTTTGCATGGAATATTTGATATTTGACTGATCAGGACACATCTAGACATCTCCATCTATATCTAGATCAAAACTTATGCTTTTTCTATATTCATAATTAAAAAGATAATGAAAAAACGTAAGAATTTGGACAATGGTGTTGTGCCATATTGCACACTTCCCGACTATGTTGCTTTATGTAGTAGTTCAATGACTTTCCCATATCTTTTCAACAAACTAAATTAAGTATAGAATTACTGATATTGTTGACCTTTTCATTAAGATTTCACACAAAAGTAACAATATGAGGACTGCTATTTTTGTATCCGAAACTAACCACATACAGAACAATATTTAAAAAGTAATCATATTTAAAAATGGAACTCTTTGGCTGTAGCATACAGTTTGTTTCATGTAACTGTCAATTATTTTACCATTGTGACGTCATTTTGAAAATTGAGTGTCTTTATCACCATGGATTTTTCTCGGTAAGATTTTCGTGCGATGATTTATTACGATTTTCGGCATGGGCTAACTCAAAAATAGTACATTAGTCAACTCGCTTTGACTTTTGGGGATGAAGCACTATCAAAAACTACAACGTATCACTGATTTAGTGAATTTTATCGTAAGCGGTCTATGCTTAGCGACGAATTTAAAGAAAGTCGTCCTGAATCCGTTATTGTACCACAAAATATCGATGCTGTGCGGCAACTAATAATACAAAATCGTCATGTTACATATCGCGAGGTAAAGGCGTCTCTGAGTATAAGTATGATGAGCATGCATAAGATATTACACAAAAATTTAGCTATAATTTTTCGTGTTGAATTTAGCACAACTTGAGCATTGATAAAAATAGCCTCATGTCGATTGGTGCAAAAAAATGATAAAAAATACAATTAAGGTATGTCAAAAGCTGTTTATATCATCTACACAGGTTATTAATCTTGGATTTATGTGTATGAACTCTGAAACTAAACAACAGTCAACGGTGTAGGTGTTCTAAGATGAGCGGAACCGTACTAAAGTGATTCATGCCAAAAGCACTTTGAAGCAAATGGTTGCTTGTTTCTTTGATAATGGACATGCATTTACATTACCATTAGATAATCTTAAAATGGCTAATTCGGTGTGGTACACAACCATTTATTTGCCAGAAATCTTTGAACAAATAAGACAGAACAACCGACAACGCAGAATCATTCTTCATCATGACAATGCCGGCCGAAACAACATGGTTTTTGGAAAGTCAAAACATCGAACTGATGAGTCATCCGCTGTATAGCCCGGATTTGGCACCCAACGATTTTTATTTATTCCCAAGCATGAAGAATAAATTACGTGGTCAACGTTTTTCAATCCGCGAAGAGGCGTTGATGCGTTCAAAATGCACATTTTGGAGATACTTCAATGAGAATGGAAAAAGAGCTATAAAAATTGGTTTCAGCATATGCAAAAGTGAATCAATAATCATGGTGAATTTTTTGGAAAGCAATAAAACCATATAAAATGATAGATGTTTGTTTCTTTTTGATATTCCGGACACAGAAATAGCAGCCCTCATATACATATGTCCAAAAGCAGGATGTGACAAGTGTATATATACCTCAAAAAAAAATTGACAAACAATTTTTGTTCCAGGTGACTGCAGCAATTTCCCAAACCCTGCAGAATTTAAGTACAAATGCAGAAAATCTTCAGACACCATTTACAGACCAGGATCTTGCCAACATGTTTAATAACTTCAACTTAGAAGGTGGTCAGGTATATTTTTTAGTCAGAATAATTAAAAATATCTGCAAGTATTTATTCCCTAAGAAATCACTGATACTTGTCAATTTCGAACTAGCAGTGTTTGGGTCTCTTTAACAGCCCATTCTTATTAAAGACTTGGGTTCAGCTTTTTGCTGAGGAAAATGAAATGTAAGTTTTAGACAATAGTGTGAAGACACCCAGAGCAGTACTGTTTTGTCTTACTATATCGGAAGTCACAGTCCATGCTGGACCATGTCTAGTTGCAGAAACAGCAGCCACCACTCTTATGTAGATTCTTATGGCCAAGATGTAGCCCAGGCATCCAAGTATGTATGTGTGCTGCTGTAATGCAAAGAAGTTATCACTGAGCATTGGCTCAGAGAGCAAATCACCGATTTTAAACCACAACTCAGGAGGAGCCACTATTATGCCAGACATGCTCATTATTGTATGTCAAACTTACTGAAATTGTGTTGCTAATGATCTCAGTATTTTATACTAAATTTCTATAGATAAATGAGACAAGTTCATGTTTATTTCTTTAGGAGGGCAACATGTTTGTGCCTTTCATGCAAGGCATGATGCAGTCTTTGCTGTCTAAAGAAGTTCTATATCCATCACTGAAAGAACTGGTTGACAAATATCCAGTATGGCTGCAGGAAAATAAAGGGAAGATAGAACAAGCAGACCATGACAGGTTAGTTTAGACTCGGAGCATAAAGTTGTTCTATACATAATGTGTGTGTTACATGTTGTGTTATTTGTTGATGTAAGACATAGGGAATATTTTTTATACAATTTTATGGATCAATTTAATTATAATTCCAACCCATTTTTTTTATTGTAATTGTTTAGAATGCAGCACTTAAAAATAAGATATGTGAGTGCAATGTAAAATCGTAGGCAAGGAAATAATAGTACTATTACCATTGTAGAACATTAAATTCTCTAATAAATAATATTATATTTTTCTATTACCCACTTGTATCGAAAATGTTTTTGATTAATTAATGATTAGATTATGCTGTATGGAATTGATTATGCGTCTTTGCGCAAATATTCATAACCTTCTTTTTTAGAACAACTTCACCAAAGAAATCATAGTTAAGTAGATAGATGTTTTTGAGAAAAATAGCTCGGAACGTAAATGTGAAAATGTACAAAGTACAACCTTAATACCACAATGCGTGCGCCCGAACCTGCCTACATGTTTATCCGAGGTCTATACGCAGCGGGCGCCGCCAGTGTCTAGCAAGTCCACTGGGGGTCCGCCCGTCGACGCGTGGTCCACGACCGAATGCGCAGCTTTAGAGGTTTTGGTATTTTGTTATAAAGTGTTGCGTATACGATATTGATATTTATGAAACTAAGATTATGTGTGATTAAAATGTTTAATAACAATGCATTTCACGGCTATCGAATATGCAAACATGATTTGTTGTTGGTGAGTTTGCAGAGATTTCATCGCTGCAGCTCTAAAACTTTATAGTAAAACTTACCCTGACAGTCAACAATCTGCGAGTTCACGAGTAATATTGCGTGCTGTTTATCGTTTACGTAATAATTTGCCTATAGTGACACAAACTACCTTAGGTGATCACCGTGCTGGTCGTACGTCTGAAATCTTTTCACATCTAGAAAAACGAATATTGAGATTTTTACGCGATTTCCGGCAGTAAGTAGTAGGCAAGTGGGCAGACGCTTTGGTGTTTCACATATAACAGTACTTTATATATTAAATAAAAGGAAAGTACATATTAAAAAAAGAAAACAAGGCGTGAACAAAACATAAAACGACTGCGTGTTTGTTTAGAGGTGAATACATCTCATGTGGAAAATCAGAGATTAAATTAATAATACCGTCGGCGACCGTTATATCACTGACATCAGATATAATTTGTAGGTGACTAAATAAATTATTTTAAAAATAATACATTGTATAGATCGTTTGTCACGTTCCCAGGCGCGGCGCGCGGCGCGCGGCACGTGGGCGCCGTCTGACTGAGCATTTCGTAGGCTTTTATTGAAAATATACTTGTACATAATATAAAACAATGTCGAGTTGTTCTAAAGTTGTTTTAAAAAAGGAAAAAACTATGAATATTTGAAAAAGATGCATGATTAATTCCATCCTATATACATAAATAAAATTGAAAAACATAACAATATAAAACACAACCTTAATATACAGTTATATTTTTGTATTAGAATCTAATTTAAGTCATCATGAAAGGTTTTATTGAATTTTGTTTTATAACGACTTTATATTTTACAATGTGATATATTAAAAAAGAGACGTGCGAACGGTATCTCTAATTTTGTACTAATTAAGTATGTTTTCTGGTTGCCTATTCCCCCTTCCAATCATCCCAATCCCCATCCATCACTAACCTCTCCATCAGATATCCCTTGCAGACCAAGAGGTCGGCAGTGCACCGGCAAGGCTTCTGCGGTTGCAAATGTCCATAAACGCCGATTACCACTTACTATATGGCTGATAGCAATCTCATTTTCCCTTCGAAAATGCTAATAAAAAAATTTAATTGATAACAGACTTTCTCCTATTTGCACTAGTGACATAATTCCATGTCCCTAGATATACCCAACAAATGGAATTGATGAAAAAGGTCTGCGAGGAGTTGGAGCCTGAACAAGAGTCAGATCCCGAGGATGTTAAGAGGAAGAGGTTCGAAACTGTTCTAGAACTTATGCAAAAGGTAATAACATTATTTCACTTCCAACCATATTAGTCGACCATATCGCATTGTTTGTTTCTTTTTTGGTCATTATGGTCAAATTACTGAACTACTCAACTTACAGTTCTACATAGGGAGTCACTCCAGTCAAACCACAGAGCATGATTTATTATGTAATTGGGAAATGAATCGAGATTGGATCATTATTACAATCTAGATCTGGAATGAAAATCAAAGTAAAATCATGATGAGGGTTAGACACCAAATTAAAATCTAAAACTCAACCCATCCGAAATTTAAATTGATAGTTGAAGCGATATCATGACCAGGGTTGTAACCTAGAGTGGGACTGAAATTGGAACCAGGGTCAAAAACCAAAATGGGTTTGAGAGTAAAACCAGGATTGAAACCTATGGTGGAATTGAGATTGAACCTAAAACTGATACCGGGATGTGGAAGAGGACTGATAATTAGAATTAGGATGAGGTTAATATAATCTTTGATAATAGCCTCATAGTGTTCACATTTGTATCTAAAGAATTTATTCTATCTTCAATAGGCCGAAGAAGTGGGTGGTCTGACTGTGTAATTATATTGATCAACTACTTTTTTTGTGTTCTTTTGAAAGAATCTCAACAATACAAGTACCTCAATTTCAATGCACAGTTTTATAGATATGCGACATACATTTTCTTAATTTGTGACTGGTATTAACACCGGACAGAATGCTAGGAATGTAATATATACATATTATCATCGTCAGCCTGTGTCTCTCCAATGTTGGATACCTCTCCCACGGCTCGGCACCACGCACGGTTCTGTACCTTTCGCATCCATATGTTTCCAGTGATATCTTTCAGGTTGTCTGTTCACTTGGGCGCTGAACGTCCTATGCTGCATTTTCCATTTCATGACCCTCATTTGAGAACTCGTTTACCCCGTTTGATGTCCTTTCTATGACAGATGTGACAGGCCCATTGCCACTTCAGATTGCTAATTCTCTCAGCTATGTCGACGAAGTTCAGAATTGTAATCTTGTTCACCAAAGAAATTCCCAGTATAGCCCATTTTATAGCTCACGGTACAACTGAACTCTGAAGTGGACCAGTCCTGTCATGAGAGGCTATGTCTCTGCACCGCACATCATTACTGGCAGGACACACTTATTAACAGACTATGATCTTCAAACAATGTGGTAGTTATGACAAGAACAGATTATGTAGTTTTCCGAATACAACCCAACCCAATTGGATTCGTCTGTGTTAGCCTCTATGTTAATGTTATTTCTATTTGACTGGATTGTTTGTGCCAAATACATAATCCTGCACAAAATCAAGAATCACATCCTCAATGGTAACAGGTCTTGGAAGAATATGCTTATTCAATTTCACTTTCATTTTGTGATTCATCTCAAGACTTAAACATGCCGAGAGGTAACATTGAAGTTATCCAACATCCCTTTGAGTTCTTCCAGTGACTGTCAGAATGACCATATTGTCAGCAAAACGGAGTTGAGATAAATTCACCGTTCATGTTAACTCCATGTGTTTTCCAATCCAGCAGCTTGAATACATCTACCAATATGTTGACAGTTTGGGGGATATTACATCCCCTTGTTTAACTCTTATTCACAGTTAGATCGTTTTCATCTGCTGCTATTGTGCTTACACGATCATTACCGCAGCCTAGTACAAATATCTCAACATCTGGTGACAGTCTTTGACATTGTTGTACAGATTTCAGAAGATCCTGGTTTCGCCTAAGTCGAAAGCTTTCTCATACATATCACCGACTGTAAATCAAATGCTGAGTTATAGCAGCAAACTTTTTGTTATTCAATAGATCACATTGATCCTTGTGAACACTATATGCATAGGTGCTAATGTTCGAAAATATTCCAGAAAAAAAATAAAACTGAAAGTCCTTCATAGACTTGATGGTTTTTTTTTCAGATGCAAGATCTGGGTCAGCCGCCGACAGAGCTCGTAGGCGACATGGGGTCAGCTCCGACTGGATTTATGGCGCCGAACAACCAAGAACAAGGGCAGTGCAATATTATGTAGTGGCATGTGTAAATAGAGCTAGAAGTAGAATAGTATCAGTTAGGTGTTAGTAAAGATCCGGAAATCTAGAGGCTGGGAATCATAAAAAATGGGCAACGATTGCACCTTTACGTGCCAAATGTTTTTTTAACATGTGGATACAATAGAAATCTATTTTTGATAACAAGCGATACTTTCAAGAATATAATTGCATCCATAGTTGAAAAATTCTTGAAGGAGTCCATCATTTCAATATGTCAATGTGCAAGGTGTATACTATGTACTCCATGTTTAGCTTTAAGATATAAATGCTTAAAGGCTGTTACTGTTATAAATTGTGTGTATAATTTTTGAATGCCTCTTTTTGAATTTCTATTTGTATCGTTCGAAAAATTTGAGATTTCTTCGTCTTTACTGACCCTAATTTATGATTTTTTATCGTTGCGATAAGATCATGTTCAGATGAAAGAGTCAAACGAGACACAATTCAAAGCATTTGAACAAAAATATTGAACATAAACAACCAATTTTTTTGGGATTATGTTCATGTTCAATTTTTATCAATGTGAAAAGCCAATTTGGATATAGTTATAAAAGCATTTAGTGGTTCATATAATTTTGTATATTATATTGTCACAATTTGTGGAAATCATGGGCTGAATCAAAATTTAAATTTAAAGGCTTTGTTTTTGTATTCAAATAATAAAAGCATTTTTGTTATCAATGAACCAAAAATTAATGAATCCTTTTTTATTGAATTAGTTAATGACACTGAATGGTATTTTATAAATAATTTAATTTATAGCAGTTATGTGTTACTACATTTGGGGGCTTTCAAGTATTATGTAAACAAAACTTCAATGATTTTAAACCCCCATATATGTAGTCTAAAAAAATACATCGCAAGAATGTTTTAAATTTTTATATTAAAACATGTCTAGGGCAACCTGAATTGAACAATGTTTTATTTACAAAGACTACTATATTTCACCATAACCATAACAACAAAAATATTAATGTAAATTACAAATATTGTTTTTGAGACTGAATTTATTTGTCTTGCGTAGGACTTAAAATACGTAGTTTATTTACGTAATACTCGAATGTCCCGTTTCAGATATCAAGATAATTTCACTTTTGCTATATTTACTTCATATATTTATGTGAAATATATCTGATTTACTTTGGCCAATAACTGCTAACATGTAGTGATGAATGTAAAAGTTTAATGTACAGACATTATTATACTTATTGTTTTTAGATTACCATTGAAATGCTAAAAAATGTTCTTACCAAAGATTTCACATTATCGAAAATATTTCAAACTGTAAATGAGTACAGTACAATGCACGAAAATCTGCCGCTTTAAATTGCCTACAAATGATTTAATGCGCAGGATAACGCCCCCCAACCGTCCCTTCTTCTCTGCGTTCCTACTTTATGCCATTGGAACGCTTTCTTGTCTAACTTTACAGCGGCAGAGTTTCGTGCGTTGTTGTTCTTTAATATATAAATTTTGTTTTGATTTTTCGAATTAATGAAACTTTTTTCTATACCTGAAATACATTTATAAATAACAATTTTACCATGATATACATAGATTCTTAGTATATATTGCCATTTGATCAGATTTGCAATTGAAATAAGTTTAATAATCATTGTTGTGGCACAAATTCATTTAATGGGTTCCAGTAGATAGATATCTCGCTTCTCACATGTTTTTTAACTAATCATCACCCCCTAGGGTTACATTCAGGCATGGCTGAAATGATGTTTATCTGATGGTACCACATACGTTTTTGTTTGGGTGCCTTATGCGGTAATAATAACCTAACATAATTTTTTCCTTGTAATGTAAATGTACTTCCTATAAATAGATACTTCTCTATTATTTATAAAATGACAATGTACGAGGGTTAAAATCAAAGGGGTTTAAATTATTGTTACAATATTAGGAAAACCTAATAGTGGTAAAAATTAAACAAAATGAAGGTACTTTAAGCAAAGGCGTTGTGTTACGGAAGAGAGTTGTCGAAAGAAGAATAATCATGGTTGTGGGTTCCGCGAACGCGGCGAAAGTATGTGGAAATATTACGATGGCGCTAATACGCGTTGGTGGTGTATGTGGTGGAAGATTTAGTCGGGACTGCTGATCGAGAATCTGGAACTTTATGATGATCAAGCGACATCACTTGGCACTCGAAACCTCACAAAATTAGATGGTACCGATTGTCGCCAAAGTGAGAACGGAACGCGAATTAGATCGCAGACAACGTTATTTTTAAAAAGTGCCTTCGCTCGTAAAAACAGTTTTGTTATCTTAAATCTTCATTTAAAGAGCGTTTGAAAGTTTATGAGATGCTTCGATTTTTGATAATTCTGTATCGTTTAGATCTCTGAAGATTGCTGGTGTGACTTTCTTATCTAGGCCTGTATTATAGAATAATTTTAAATATGTAATGTCTTGATTTTTATATTCTCAATGTAAATTAAATTTTTCTGTATCACTTTACCGATAGTCACATATACATGCTTTTTTTTTAATTCACCTATGGAATATTATAAATCCAATTGTAAATTACTTTTCAATGTATCACGTCATTTTGTTGAACTTATTATTTATTTTTTGTTTAGCTGGAATATGTTGTTAATAAATATTAGTTGACACAATATTTACTTGTCTAATTTAACTTTTCCTTCATTATTTTGAAATCACAGACAGACACATTATTTGTATGAATAGATTAAGATTTTGAAGATTCAATTCTACATGATGACTTTTCAAGAAGCTAGAATTATAGATTCTGGAAGATTTTTCAAAACTTCTATGTAGCTTATATCAAAGGCTTTGCTTAGGGCTGTGAAATCAACACAGGAAACGTGTTGAATCCTCTTCAAGGACCTAATGTAGGTAGAAAACTGCCTTAATTTTTTTATATAAATCCACATAAATCGTTGTAATTGGGCTCGGTAAAGGTGAGTAAAATGTCAAGATTCGAGGAACATCGTCTCATTTTATAAAAATCTTTTTATTGTATCTAAATAATTCTTACTAAATTGAAATGAAAAACTTTACTTACCTGCAAATGAACAGTTTTATTGATGTCGGAAATCAAATAATGTGTAATTTTTCATCATTTTTACCATGGATTGAAAAGTTAGAAAAAACATCGTTGCAATGAAACTCCAACCTAAAAAACATTATTGGAATCACTACATAGCTAAGATGTATTTATTAATTATAAGTAACGCTTTTACGGTGTGGTCCATAGAGTCAACACTCTTGGCAAATCCACTATGAAATAGAAATCATTGGTAGTAAATATAAGTTATTTTTCAATTTCTGTAGATATTTTTATCACACATACCTCAAATTTAATGTTTGAACATGCGAAGTTATAGTTTAACGGCATCTCAAATGATCACACAAATAAGTCTTAATAATTAGAGTGAGGTTTCAGTATTCGGCCGATATTCTACCAAAGCTACCAAAAAAACATTGTTATCTTGAAGATGTATTAACACATCATACCTATTAATATATGCGACGTGGTTTTCCTTTACGCTTCAGTCATATAATATAAGGTTGAGGAAAAAGTATTTCGTATTTTATATAAAATATCACAATATTTTTTCATCATATTTTATTTATATTTAATTATTGTATATGAATATATTGTAGCGTGTATGTATTGAGATTGTGAAACAAAGAAGGTAAGAAAGACAACTTTGTTTATTTGATCAGTTCTTCGATTTCTCTGTTTATGAATCTCATGTACACTTATTCTAACACATCAAACATTTCACGATCCATTTTTATATCTATCGACTCTTCTATTTCTCGTCAACTAATATTCTACATACAATTCAGTTTAAAATAGAAATGGAACCCAAGTTCACGAGACTAAGCACGGACGCCGGATGCCTTATATGCCACCTATACCTAGTTCAGGTACTACAATATATATATATATATATATATATTTATCCGACAAATCTAGTTGTCTAGTCAATTCAGTCTTATATAAAAATGACCATATCTCACGATCAATAGATCTTTAAATCAGTTTTATCTCTAATTTATATAGAAAATTGGATGCTCTAGATCAGTGATTCCCAAAGTGGTCCAGGTGGACCCCCAAGGGTCCACGGGAGACTTGCTGGGGGTCTACGTAGGCGTGAACAAAAAATTGGGGTCCATAAGATGTTAATGGGGGTCCACGAAAATTTATCTGCTTTTGATAGCACCTACATTGTTTTAAGTACCTAACTAAGCAGATAATATTTTAATAAGGCAAGCGACTGTTACTTGTCCAAACTTGCGTATTCGATATAACGTACAATTTCGTGTATAGACTTGCAAAGCGCTATCCGCCCGACAATGCTTAATGCTTGTTCAGACATGAACTTGATCACCACTATAAATACTTGATGCCAAAGGCAAACTCATTCATTTGTTTCCGGAATTTCGAAAAATAGATGTTAGAAAATTTATATCAGTGTTTGCTAGTGCCGGAGAAAAGTAAGTACCTACCTTTTTTTTGTTATAGTACTTAAGTATTTTGTTTACGTGTACTAGTCGGTTGATCACAACTGCTTGTATAGATAGGTAACTTAGTAACTTACAGATATTTAAATTGTCCTCTTTCGATTTAAAGACAAACACAGCACGTTTTATTCAATTGTTTTTCACGAGAAAGCTGCCTGTATAAAAAGGCCGAATAAGCAATATTGCAGAGCAATTAATTTTGTAATTTTTCTTGCAAATGCGCAGGCGACGGGAAAAGGGCGGGGCTTGAGCTTCGATGCCAGTTTGTCACGTTTCAACAATGAAGCCGCAGACAAAAAATACGCAAATACACGGAGCGCGTGAACTCATTGATTTGATGAAATGTTAGTTATCGTTTTTATGGACAATTTTGGGATTTCGACTTTTATTTTTTTCTACACAAATATGATCAGTATTCGATACTGAGCGGTGTACTTTTTATTTGTACTATTAAAAATTAGTGGTGAATTAGGTACTTTAAAATTGATCCCGATTTGTGAAAACGTCTGTATTTGTCTTAGCGGTTTATTAGTTGGTCCCTTTACAAGCCGTAATTCTATTTCCACGTGCTGACAAAGGCTGCGGTGTGATACCTATATTCAGAAAAAAACTTGGTTACTAAAACATTTTTTTTTACAGGTAAGGTAACTGACACGAAACATGGCTACAGCAAAGAAAAAATGTGGACAATATAGTGTCGATTATTTGAAATATGGTTTTGTTCCATCAGAGGCAGACAAATAATTGCCCATGTGCCTATTATGCAACAAAGTTTTGAGTATTGACTCTATGAAACCATCAAAGCTCGAAGATCATCTAAAAAGGTGTCATACTGATAAAATAGGTAAAGATTTAAAATATTTTCAAACATTGGAGGAAAAATATGAAAAGAGACCCGATTAATTTTACCCGCTGTTGAAGAGGTTTTAAAAACTGTTTTGCACAAATCTCCATTTGACGTACTAAAAAGAATTCCATTAAGTAACAATACTGTACAAAGACGCATTGATGAAATGAGCTCTGATATCGAAAGTTTTTTGTGAAATCATCTGCAAAAAACTCATTTTTCTATGCAACTGGACGAGTCAACGTTACCCGGTAATGAAGCATTATTATTGGCATATGTCCGATTTATTCTGGAGGAAGAAATTCACGAAGAATTGCTACTTGCCAGAACTTTGGAGACTGACACTAAAGGCGAAACAATATTTAATGTCCTGAGTAATTTCTTTACGGAAAAATCGATTCCATTTACAAACATTATTTCAGTGGCAACAGACTGAGTTCCTGTAATGGTCGGGCGATATCATGGGTTTGTAAATCATCTCAAAAGAATTATACCAGGACTTATAGCTATTCATTGCGTAATCCACCGACAACATCTTGTGGCAAAACATTTAAGTGACAGGTTGAACCAATCTCTTCATTTTGTAATCAAAGCTGTCAACAAAATCAGAAGCAATGCATTGAATACGCGTTTATTTGCTCAATTGTGCGACGAAAATGATGAAGACTTCCAACGACTGCTCTTACATACTGAAGTGCGCTGGTTGTCGAAAGGTGCATGCTTAACGAGATTTTACTCTGTTTTCGATTCCGTGTTAGAGTTCCTAGAAAGTAGAGATTTAAAAGAAAACTTGATCAAATTCAAAGCAGACATTGCGTATTTGCCAGATTTGTTTAAAAAAATTAATGATATTAACTTGCAGTTACAAGGGGACAGCCTGAATTTAATAAAAACAAAGGGGATAATTTCTGCTTTTCTTGGGAAATTGAAATTTATGAAGCAAAACATTAGTCGGCGCGAATTCTCTCAATTTCCAAACTTGTCGCAGGTAGAATGTATTGATGAGGATATCCATACCTACAGTCACATTTAAGTGCCCTGCATGATGACTTCAAAACCAGGTTTGAAGATATTCTGACGATGGATATACCACCATGGATCATAAATCCATTTGATGAAACGGAAGTGGCCAATGTTGTATTACAAGAGGAGCTGCTCGAGCTAAGCACCAATGAGGAGCCGAAGGTGAAATTTAGAAAAGGCTACCAAACATTTTGGCTGCAAGCAGAAATACCCAAAAAATATCCTGGACTGTGGGAAATCGCAAGGAAATTTTTAATAGCTTCCCTCGTCATACCTTGTCGAAAGGAGTTTTAGTGCCGTTACAAACCTCTTAACAAAAAGGAGCAAATTAAACATCACAGAGCGGGGATTTGCGGTTATTGCTCACAAAAATAAAGCCTAACATTGATCGTTTGCTGACACTCCATCAAATACATCCTTCCCATTAATTAAAATTATGACCTGAACCTATATTACCTTATTAATTTTTTCTTGTAATTCTATTCTTTTAATAAATAAAGTGTTATAAAATGTACAATTTTTCGTTTTTATTTTACCTATCGAAATATAGGGACAGAACTCAGAAGCGACACAATTTTTATTTTTTGGCGACTTTAAGAATGTGGTAGAAATGTAGCAGCAGGGGGTCCACCGAAACCAGTAAAATTTTGAAAGTGGTCCACGAAAAAAATAAGTTTGGGAACTACTGCTCTAGATTAAAGGTCTTGTATACTTTTCATTAATTTAACTATTTAAAACATATTTGAGGTCAAAGGTTGAAAAAATAAAAATAACTTACTGAAAAACAATGACTAAAACTCATGTGACAATAATTGTTTTTAAGTAAATTACAAAATAATAAAAAAAAGTTATCTTCTTTTAAATTCTTCATTGTAGAGCATCCAATTTCTTATAGAAATTAGAGATAAAAACTGATTCAAAAATCTATATATTGATGGTGAGATGTGGCCATTTTTATATAAGACTGATTTGAAAATGGAAATCACGGTGAGCATGGTCTTCCCATCAATATTAAGAGCTCACCTAGCAACTGGTTTCTATGTGTCGGATCAAAAGAAATTGATTTTTTTGGCCCACCTTGATATATTTTAATTTTGTTCAACAACTTGTTGCCATTTTGTAAGTAGTAACATAATTCTATTGCAGTTGAGATTTTAGAACTTTTAATCAAAAATTTGTGACAAGTATCTTTATCAGTCCTCTTGATGTTAACCTAAAACTACCTACAGAATTCTAAAGAGACCGAAACAGGTGAAAGTTTGCAATATCAGACCTATATGGTAGATGCATAAACACTCTCTAAACAAACTCAATATTTGCTGAGTGGCTAAAGATATGTGTGATCATGGTGAAAAACTCCACCCTTTCTTTCGATCGATTCTGGCCTTTTTTCTCTACTTCTTGCTTGAATCTCATCATCTGTTAACAATAGAGATCCGAATTGATGGTTTCGCTCAGCGGTAAAAGCTTATAATGAATAATGCCCTTCCAGTCCCACCATACATATAGGCATTAACTTATTTCGAGTTAATCCGGGTTTCGCTTGCTTGCCTCTTGACCATGATCTTTTTGCATGTTATCCATGTAGGTAATCCATTTTTCATCACCAGTGATCAATATTTTCAATAACGGTTTGGTTTCATTACGTTTCAATAGGGAAACGCGAATAAGTATACACAATTAAATTTCTTTCAGTGAGGTCGTGTGGGCCCCAAGTATCGAACTTAATTGTATATACTGCTTTTTTGAAATGGGTCGAAACTGTTATGTGGTCAATCCCCAGCTCTTCAGCCATGTCGTAAGAATTGATAGGCCGATTTCGCTCTACTTTTTTCAAAATGGCAACGATTTTATCCGCAACAGGTCAACCAGGGCGAGGTTCATCTTTGACATCAAAATTACCGGACTGAAAACGCATAAACCAAGTTTGTCCTACTGTTATTGACACTGTATTAGGTCTATAAACGTCACAAATTTTTCGCTGTTTGAGTTGCATTTTTCCTTTTTTTTTTGTAATAATACTACAAAATGTATCAAATTTCTACGTTAGATTAACTCATTTTGGAAGACAGAAAAGCAATACAAAAATGGTGTGATACCGTTTTTGCTTTTTATGTTTCTTCTTTTAAAATGTAAATGATTTAATAGTATCAAAACTAGCCTCATACAAACAGCACAATCAATGAAATCCTTGATCACAATTAACAAAATTGTAGCTGAGGACTTTCGGTAGTGATCTTATGGTCTTCTTCTTTAGTTTTAGTTCACTAAATGATGCTATCTAAATGTATGACATACATTATACATGTAATGACTTATAGTCTAAAATAAAATTGGTATATATACACCTATAATATTTGCAGGGTTGGCAATGTTTAAAACATTTTTTTTAAACATACGGTTAAAACACTGATTAAAACACTACAAAATTATGTATCACGTTTAAAACATGATTAAAACTAATTTGTTTTAAACACGTTGAAAACACATAAAAAACCTCTTTATACTTTTAATAAGAAGAAATTAAAAAACTCATTTTATGGTATGTTTTTTACTAAAGAGTTGGCAACACCGATATTACTAGATGGGATTCCCCTGACTGATAAGCGGTAATGCGGTGATTGGCGGTGAATGTTCATAAAACGCGGGAATTTCCCGGTTTGCTTTTGTTCAGCTAGATAGAATGAAACCCGAACGAAATCGATCAATTCATGTTTTGCTTGTGTAATGTGGACACGTACTTTTTTGTTTACATAATTATTTTTGTTCGGCGTTATTAATAAACAATAACGGTGTGTGCGTGTGTGGTGTGTTATTTGGGAAAAAAATATGATAACAGGGCGGAAGAAAGACCCGCTTTGGCGGAACTTTATAGAAATTCCAGCCTCTTCGAGTTCTACCACTGGAGTTGACGGAAAAACACTCAGAGCGCAATGCAAGCATTGCAAGACAAACATGGTGGGCCTGATTGCTCGTATGAGAGCACATTTGGAAAAGTGTCCAGATTATGCATCTAGAAATTCGAGTGCATCAACCTCTTCTTCGAGAATACAAATCTGTGAAAATGATTCAAGTGATGAAGGTAAGAAAGTAAATAAATGTATATCTATCCATTAACTATTTGTCAGTGATCAGTGAAAAATAATGTCATTTTGTTCTATTGTTCAGTTTTAGAAACGTTTTGTAATTTTTATAATCAATAAATAATCATTGTTATTGCCGGTCCTGATACATCCTTACCCATTTCATTTATATTTGCCTATTGACATTTTAAATTATTCTTGGTTGTCTGTTTCTTTTTCCTCCACGTTAAAACAAACACCCAGCCTAGACATATTTAAATGTAACTTTATATACTTAGTGTTAGTAGGTACCTACATGACACAAAGAATGCAACCTGGAATATTAAAAATTTCTTTCTTATTTAACTATGATAACCTTGAATAATTGAAGGGCGGAAAACCAGACAAATTATGTTATTTTCTGTTTGTAGATAATAAAGGACAGTTGTTTTGGGTATCTATAAGTTTCTTTGTTTCTAGACTGCGGTGCTGATGGAATGCAAGTTAAGGTCAACCCAACAGCTGAGAAAACGAGTCAGGCTTCACAAGTGCCGACACTGTCGAAGTCTTCTTCAAGAGGCTCAATGTCACAATACATAGTGAAAACATCGGAAAAGGAAAAACATAAAATTGATATTCAGGTTGCAAAATATATTTACGCCACAAATACTCCATTTCGGCACTCTGAGCATCCAGAATTTATCAAGATGATACAATTATCTCGACCGGACTATTTGCCACCAAACAGAAAAAATATAGGCGGAAAACTGCTGGATGAAGTATATGATACCGTAAAATCAAATATGGAAAATAATTTGAAAGGAAAAGTGGTTTGTATGGCTCTTGATGGTTGGAGTAACATACGTAATGAGTCTATTGTGTGTGTTAGTGTGACCACTACTGAAAATGATGGTAGCGTTTACCTCATAGATACAATAGACACTTCTAGCAACAGTCACACTAGTAATTATCTCTTAATTCTAGCAATAGAAAGCATTAAAAAGTGCCAAAGTTTTGGTTGCAATGTACATAGCTTCGTAACTGACAACGTCGCTAATATGGCAAAAATGCGAAGACAATTAACGGAATTAGAAAATTATCAGATTGGCGATGTTATAACATATGGGTGTTCTGCTCATTTAATTAATTTATTTGCCAAGGATATTGAAGAGGCGGAGATAAAAAGCGATATGAAAAAAATTATTAAGTATTTCAAATATCATCATTTTCCACAAGCAAAGTACAAGGAGGCTGGTGGAAAAGCACTTGTACTACCTCAAGATGCACGCTGGAATACATTAGCCGAATGTCTCGAATCCTACGTGAACAACTGGCACTGTCTTGTGAAAGTATGCAGCGAGCACAGGTCTGTATTAGATTTAACAATCGTAAGGAAGGTCCAAGATGTTGAATTCAAAGAAAATGTTGAGAACTATCTCAAAAAGCTGAAAAAATTAGCCATTGCTCTCGATCTCATTCAGAAAGACCTGTGCGTCCTAAGTAATTGTATACATATATGGAAAGATTTACTCTCATCGGACGAGGAACGAAGTTGTCGGTTGTCTGAAGAAGCAGATAAACTTAAAGCAAGATTTAAAGCCGCAATGACACCAGCACATTTCGCTGCTTATATATTAGACCCCAATTATAATGGAGATGGTCTATCAGAAGAGGACACAATAGGCATGGAGTTTTTAGATTCAAGCTGTCCGAATGCCATGAAAGATGTCCTGGCGTACCGTGCGAGGAGTTATCCTTTTTTGGAGTACATGTTTAAAAAAGACCTTTTAATGAAAACGCATGTGTCTGTGTGGTGGAAATCAGTGAGTACTAAAGTGGATCCAGAGATGCTCGACATTACGTGTCAGTTATTTACTGCAACTGCTTCCTCCGCAGGAATTGAAAGGTTATTCTCGTCATTCGGACTGGTACATTCAAAATTAAGAAACAAGCTCGGCACAGAGAAAGCTGCTAAATTGGTTGCAATTATGAGCCCATTAGTACCTTAACCCCCATAGTTCGCTCGAGAAACTTCAGATCATGGAAGTTGAGGGTTGAGTTGAAGATAAGAGATGGGAACTTGATTGCATTTTAAGTTTAACGTAACTGTTGTTTTAAAATAATAATTATAATTTTAATAAATAAATACTTTTTGATTTTTAATATTTTTTTTTTCATTTTATACATATGTACGTGTTTAAGACATGATTAAAACATGTTTAAAACAAGGCAAATAAAACAGCAATGAAGCATTAATAAAATACATGTTTTTTTTTTTTGGTTTTGAAATAAAACATGATGTTTTGTTCTTTAAAAAAAAACATGTTTTTTTTCCAACCCTTTATATTTGAGGATGCCCCTCAGTTACCCATGGATCTTATCATCGGAAATGGATTTTGAAGAAAATGGGACCAATCTGGAAATGTATCCTTCCAAATAAAAAAAATCCAGATCGGTTAATTAAATAACGGAGTCGTGAGGTAACAAGCATAAAAAAAAATACAATCGCCTCCTTTTTTTTTGAAATCGGTTAAAATAGACAAAAGGAAACAATAATCCCTAACGGAAATAACGATAATACTGAAATTTTATTTGGTCAAATAGAATTAAAAACGATCATATTGTTAAAAAGAACTAATAGTTTAAAAATATATTTGTACCGATTGAAAACAAGCCATTTTCTACATTTTAGACTTTAACCGAAAAAAAACGTATTCGTTTTGTGAAATTCATTCCATGCCAGAATTATTACATATTTCCAAATTTTAAAACTTCATATCATTTATTCGTATTACACTTTTATTCTCTCCTCTTATCAATCGTAAAATAAGTGCTCGTTACACCTTCTTTCTCTCGTATGACGTAAAAAAAAATTTCAAATGTGAATAATTTTCTTTTTAACTTTTTAGTACTTTTCCAACAATATAAAAGCTTAATTAAAAAAAAAAAATCTTTAATAATATCCAAGGAAACTGATTTTTTTTCAGAAATGCAGTGAAGAAGAAGGCTCGGAATAATTGTGTAATGTGTAAAAATGATTAAAGATTATAATAGATGTCTAATGAAAGGGGAAAATTATATAAACAAGCGTTAGAAGAATTATTTCTACAGTGTTTTAGCACGTGATATAATACAGTTGCAGATGACAACATAATGTATTGTGAATGAACCTATGAATGATTATGAAGTTTAAAATTAAATTAGCACGGAAGATATTACGAAAGTGTATCCATAATAATTTGGCAAGCCTGTTGTTCTAGCTTTATAAGAAATATTATTAAAGTCATTGCATCTTGTGAAGAGAAAAGCTCGATGACGACCTATAAGTCTCCTTAGTGTCGTTGGTAAACTTTATGCAAAAATGATTGTTGTGAATAAGACTAAAAGTAAGATTTTGCGTGCACAAAAGGGTTTCAATAAGAGATGGGGTATACGGAGCAAATTTTTTCTCTGCGAAATGCAACTGAAAAATGTTTGGCCAAGGGCCAACTTATGACAACACGTAAAGGAACGGTCTACGGAGAACTATATTCACGCAATGGTGTAAGTAACGGAGTGATATGGGTGGGAGTGATATCACTGCAATCTCTGTGATAGGCTCCAATGCCTGTGTCCGATTAAATGAGCCATACACCGACTGGTCTGGCATGTGTAGAGGTATCAAACAGGGATATATAGATTCACGGTAGTTATTTAACCCATTCATGGATAGCCATCTCTATGACTTGAAAGAGTACTCTCTAAAACTGAATAAGTGGAAAACCACTAATTAATAGTCAATAGCTACTATTTTAAGATGTCCAAAGTATACGACCAGCAATAAGTGGTTATCCACTCTTTCAATTAGTAGAAATGATTACAAATTAAAATTGAAAATTTTCTACTAATTAAAACGTATAATTCTACTATTATAAAAGTGATTATTTTACTAATTGTCAAGTGACTACTAATTCAGAACTAAAAAATTACTAATTGAAAAGTAACGCCTACAAACTTAGTAAATCTGTAGTAGATTCAACTAAAAATTACTAATTTTGATGTAGTTTCTACTATTACTACTTCAATTAGTAAAAATTCTACTAATTCAGTTTTAGAGAGTATGACGCTGGATTAAGAATTGCCTCTTGTACGCTAGCGACCAATTATTTTTTGTGCTGTCGACGTCCAAATTGCAGATGATGCAATTGGATATTACTAATATTAATTATTATCTAAATAAAAGAGATAAAAAGTAAATCTTAGCAAAAATGTTTTAAGAAAAGTAAATGCGAGGAGTAAAGTGAATGGCGCTTTGCTTACTATTACGAATAGTGAAAGTGTCTTACGAGAAAAGCATTTGCCTATTCTAAATGGAGCCTTGACCCCCCACGTTATATATGGTGGTGAAAGATGGAATGGCAGAAGAAAAAATGAAAGTATAGTAATTGCAGTGGAAATGTGATCCCTTCGTTGTAGGACTTGAGGAGACACTTGAGGAGAGTGTTTGAAAGATAGATGTAGGATCAGTGACGTCTGAAAGAGGTGTGTTTCGAGAGAAGATGTAGCGGCTAGGGTAGAAAAAGGTATGTTGCAGTAGTTTAGCCACCTGAAAAGAGTAAATGAAAGCGGACTAACGAAACAAATTCACAGAGCAAATGTGAACAATGGAAGGATTAGCAAAGGTCTAAGACAGGTATGGTCAATCTTTGACATGTTGTGGGCGAAACTTAAATGTGCAAATACGTTCGCGGGCCGCGTTCAAAAGTATGTGCATTTTAAAGAAGTGTCCATAATTTTCAGCGATAGATATCATACATGAAATTTTTCAAAATGTCTCGCGGGCCGGGTCAAATCTTACAGAGGGCCGGATGCGGCCTGCGGGCCGGCTGTTGCCCACATAAGTTTTAAGGCGACCTTTGCCAATCCTTCCATCGTTCACATTTGTTTGAAATCTTGTGCAGACCAATTTGTGGGCATATTATAACAGGATCAAATTTTAAGTACGGGAAACCGATGATCTTAAATGAAACGATTGATGGACCTCAGAGAAGCAAGAGAGATGTGCAAAAATAAGGCAAACTTCACTATTTGTTCGGCAACTTGCATTACATGCTAATTCTATCCATTCAGCTTTGAAATTTTGTACTCTCAATATCATTTTTCATTAAACATGTAATTTTATCAAAGTTTCTAGCTCTTTTCTTTCTAAAAAAGAGCACAGATATGGTAAAAACTACTGGGAATATAATCAATAGTGAAACTGGAAAACAAACACACCGTTATAAAAAAATTCAATTAAAAATTGTTAGAAAAAATTTAATTAAAGACATTGGAATTGACTTCGTTTTGAAAAATGATTTGCTAGTATTCCAATTTCAACTACACAACTTCTAAAATCACCGCCCATTCTTGCTGAATTTTTGTTGAAGCAAAAATTGATACTTGAGTCGATCATGTTTGAATTTACACAACTACAATGACGTTATAAAACATTCAAGTGTATAAAAATGAAGAAAAAACTACTGATTTCGATGGCCTTCTTGTAAAATTATTAGATTAAATGATGACTGCAGAGCTCCATGATTAATAGTGCTTTTAATGATTGTGTTGATTGTGGTTTGTTTCTTGAACTAATGAAGCAACGATATTCTATTACTTAAATCTTGTAGTACGTCTGACCCTTCTAAGTTTAGGCCGATATAAAAGTAACGACACTCAGTAAAATTAAAAAAAAAAGTTATTTATTGTGATGTTTTTATAATAATAATTTGATGAACGTTAAAAAATTTGGATTCACAAGGGGTTGCTCAATAATAGAAACCAGTGTAGAGTTTTTTCGACGGATTTTTGATGCCTGGGAGGGCTCACAGGATGCAATCGGTGTCTTCTGACAATTATCCAAGACTTTTGGTTGCGTTCATAATTACATATTAATCAGGAAACTACACCGTAATGGTGTCACGGGTCGATCCCTTGAACTGCAAGATTCTTACTTAAGAATTAGAATTCAAAGAGTTGATGTTAATGGTAGAAGTCTTCAGGATCTGCAGTCGATAAGGGTGTACCGCATGGTTCAGTTCTTGAACCATTTCTACTCCTAGTTTAGGTACATTAGTGATCTGTCACATCTCGTTAAAGATGTACATGGAATTGTACTGTTTGCTAATGGTACTTCTTTACTTTTTAAGATTAATAGGCAAAACCACCTTTTGACGAAATAAACAGTACCATCTCTGAAATAGTTGGGTGGTTTAGTATTAATAATCTTCTTTTAAATGTGAAGAAAACAAACATGTTAAATTCAAATTCAAACATGAAAATTCAAAACTTGCCATTTAATGAATTTAATCTTTTAGTTAAACAGAACTTATATGACAAGAGCTTTTATACCGTGTGTGAATATATCAATGAAAAAAACACATGGAATTGAACTGCTCGGCTATCAGGTTGCTTTATGTTATTTCTAAGTATTTGGTGGAAATGTTAATGTATAAAATAATTGTTTGTGATGCATTTCATGTCTAATTTCTGTTACCTACGAAATAAAGCTACTTTTGATTTGGTATTGGATGTGATCGTATAACATCCGTCTAACGGTGAATAATGCTGTAGTGTTTTTATATCTTATACTTACTTAAGGAATAAAGTTGTCGAAAAAAATAAATGTTACAGTCATAACGTAGTAAATTCCATATTGTTAAAAATAATTTTCTAGAAAAATATATATTCCTTTAGAATGTTATTTCTCTGTTACTATACAACCTCTTTTTACACAAAAAAAAAACAAATTTAACCAACAAGTTTAAGTTAGCCGTTGAATAAAGCCGTCCACAATCCTTTTGGTTTTCACGATTGTTTTCCTGTACACCGATAACACAAAACTGACAATATAAAAGCAGTCTGCCTGCCTCTGGACAAGGACAAAGTTATTTGTAAGTGCGACACCAATAAGAGATTCCGTAAATATGGGAGTTTGTCAAAATGTGGACTTCAAAACTTAGCACATTACTGCTGTTCAGGAACTCCATCGTGTTATGCTTTTTATTCTTTGGTGAGTTTTTCTTGTCTATTCACAGTATAACTAACAAGTTTTGATCGAATCAAGCATTCGGTTTCAGATTTAGTCAGTAAATTTTAATCAAACCCTACGACTTTATCGCAAACTACTGTACTTTATTCTATACCCTGAAATGGTTCAAACCTTTATCTGCTATTACGTAATTAATTTTAATCCGTACGTATATGTGACTACACTGTGAGCACTTTAAGTTTTATATTTTAGAATTCTAATTTATATAGAGCAGCAAAATCATAGAAGCTCAGTTATTTGAATATATGCAGGTGAAGCTGAAGACACATGTCTCGTCAGTGTTTTCCTCAGTGTGTTCTATCCTGAGTGACAAAAAATTAAATCACTTGTAATATACTCCTATTATATACTGCTGTATATCCGATTCCGGTCGCTCTCTTAGTTCTAATTTTAGACATAAACTTGATGTCAACTTAAGTCCCCTTCTTAATTTCGATTCCTTTTAGTGTCGATTCTCGATTCTGCTACCCGTCCCACTTGTGATTTCAATTGTGCTACCGGTGAGGGTTCCGATAGAC
The DNA here is from genome assembly GCA_005406025.1 of Eumeta japonica. Lineage (NCBI taxonomy): Eukaryota > Metazoa > Arthropoda > Insecta > Lepidoptera > Psychidae > Eumeta > Eumeta japonica. Next base: position 104,863 of record BGZK01000743.1, read on the forward strand.
GAAGCCCGGTAAAAACCAAAAAGGCCATATTTCTCGAGGATTATGTAGCTTTTTGTAAGTAAAAATTTTCAATATCGCTTTGTTGGTTAATTCAATAATACCAATCAGATTTTAAGGTAGCAGAGATCACATTATCTTAGTTGTCTCATAATTTTTAATAGCAATGGGATATCATCTATATAACAGAACTAGGAGGTGGAAATCCTTAACGAAGCAAGTTAAGTCATTGACATTGTTTACGTCATTTCTCATCCATTGGATTCTTCATCATTCATCTATTTTAATAACCAATTCTCTCGACAACCAGTATTATTTACTTTGGAAGGTTGGTACTGATGTCTAGTTTATTTGTCTAATTTATTATAGTGTTCTAAGTCATCCAATGTACGTTCTATTTTAACTGAACTTTTACTGGCTGCTTGAATGATTTTTCCTATTTTGATTATTTCACCTAGTGACATGTCTCCAATTTTTAGAATGTCGTGCTTCATCAGTATACTATGAGGCAGTCTCTCCTTGATATGATCGTCGGTGTCAGAGAAGTTGCGTCTAGTCTAGATAGTTGCGTCTAGATAGTTCACGTAAAGCCCAAACATATTCTCATAAACTTGTATGTGGTTTTTGAATTCCTTGACGAAAAAAACATCTATTCACAACTAATGATGTTATTGGATGATAATGATTTTCAAATTTAGTGCAGAATTCGTCGAATATCATCCCTATGGGGTTTTTAGTGAACGTAATTGTGTGTCTTCCAAAAGATCTCGAACTTAATTTTGTGAACAATATTGGTACTTTTTTATTTTCCATTACGTTATATAATTTTATGAAACATAGTAATTCATTTTTGTATGTTTTCCAATTTCCTCCGTTGAAAACTTCTACGTTCTATATCGTATTTATATTTAATCGTTTTTATTGTACGTAGTTTCTTAATAATTTTCGCAGGTGATCTACGGTATGTTCTGCGAAAGTGATTCCCAAGGCTTTTTAAGTCTCTTTTAATTTATCCTTATTTAAATTTTGAATCTAACAAGTTTTACAAGAATTTATTAGTTTGCCGATTGAAAGTGACATTTGTTGGTTAGATGTTTAGTTGGTAGCGGTTGGTAGCACTGCTTTACTTCTGTTTGACGCCTATCATGATTAAAAATGGCGTCTACTGGCTTTTCCTTCACAAAATTCGTTACCAATGTGTGGTAACTTCTAATTATCTTCTTGATGATTATACATTTACCAATCAGCAGGCAGTTTATTGATGTGAAACATCTATAGGCGCAGGTACACAGTACAGTAAACCGGATTGTTGGCTTGGCGACGCTTGCCGTGGCGACGGGTTGCCACGCTATACTAGGGTACATATACGGTCTTGAAACATCTATGGGTGCAGGATAAACCGGATTGTTGGCGTGGCGACACTTGTCGTGGCAACGGGTCGCCACGCTATAATAGGGTATATATACAGTCTATTTATAGTAGAGTGTAATGTGTGGCGACGGGTCGCAACGCTATACAATGGAATATATATAGTCAAAATGTATACCGTAGTAAACAGCACCATCGAACTGAGTGAGAAGGGAGTCGCACAGTCGCTTGCGCATGGCGACACGTCGCCACATCGTACACACTACTACCTGTGGACTGTATATATCTATAGTATATCGTAGCGACTCGTCGCCACACCGTACACATTAATACATTTTGATTAATATGATTGTATTTTTGATTAATAATTGATTATTAATAATTATTAAAAATTAATTATTAATTATTACTGTGACAAGCAACTGGCACAGTAATACCGTCAGAGGAAACAACGAATATAATTATTACTGAAGTCACAGATGAAATGAATTAAGTTGTGGCAACTTGAAGTTAATATTGAATTTTTATATTTAATGAAAATAAATGTTTATTAAATAAATAGTCATCATTTTCTGTAAAAAATTCGTCATATTTAATTTTTCCATTTTAGTTCCTGTCTTAATTTTATCTTTAATGCATATTACTTGTATAAAGTCGATGTTTCATATCTGCCAGGCGTCCCGTGACGGGTCACATTTTTCTTCTTCGTTTGTACGTAAGCGATAAATTAGGTTTTCACTATTTATTCGTATTAAACATCGCACACAGCTTCCTCACGTTGCAATCCCACGACAATAGAGCCCCCCCTCTTCTGGGTTGCAATCACAAAAACCAATAAAATTAATTTTGTGGGTTACCATAGCCGCCTACTGGTTTTCTTATTATATGAAATTATTCCAGCTACTAGAATGCAGTAAGCCTCGTGGTAGTAAGTAAACGTATATCTAATTTGATGTGATTTTTATTTGCGCTTAGATAAAGATCAGATGCAGCAGTCGAGAATAAATAAAAGGTTTAAATAATTTATGCATTAGGACTTTGATTTCGGAAATCCGATACAAAAAATACAAATCTTTGTTTTAGTGTATCACAAAAAAAATATTTTCACAAACCTAGAGTAGTGAAGTGCACAAAACAAATATGTTCATTAAATTTAATTATAAAAGAAATTGAAAATGTTCGTGTTTACTTGTTATTAATAGTATTTGTTCTTCTTTGGAGGTACTAAATGATAGAGCGCAATATTATAACAGGTCATGTAATATTAAAATAGTGACAAATCTTTTTAGGAAGTATTCATTTTTAACACTAAAAGCCCACTCGATTCGAATTCATACATATTCTCACTTTTTCTCCGCAGCCTCCGCAGCAGCAAACGCTATATGGCTGTCGGGGTCTTTGAACACAGTCAGCTACTTGACGCAGTTCTGCTACGATGAGGGTGACGTGTTCTCTGTCACGTGCAACCTTCACGTTGACCACGACTTAGGCGGTAATAGAATATATTTGGGGCCTATACGGTAAGTGCCAATTCGGAATTGTTCTGTGAAATCTATGTAAGATAAATAAAGTAATTTAAGATAATTAATGAAACAAAATGCTTAGATTAATATTATAGACTATTTTTATTTGTTTATATGTATATATGTGTTTGCGTGCATGCGTGCGAGAGTGCATGTGTGTGCGTGCGCGCGTGAGTGCGTGCGTTAGTGCGTGTGTGCGTGTGTGTGTGTGTGTGTGTGTGTGTGTGTGTGTGTGTGTGTGTGTGCAAGTCTAAAATCAAATGATGACTTTGAGCTTTTGGTTTAAACAGTCATTTGTTCTGAATATGAATAGCAAAAATATTAAAAAACTCACGAAGATAAACTGCAGTAAGAAATAATGGTTCAAGTTTAGAATGATAAATAAAACTGGAAAGTATCCTGCCCATTTGCTTGTTTCCTTTCTCGGAAAAATCTGTTCAAATTTGTCACCTTTTTCCACTAAACAGAACAAAATCCCGGTGAAATCTGTTTGTAAAATCATCTTGAAAGTATAACATAAACTAAATCTTACAAAAAATAGAAAGCGATTTCAAAAAGTTCATACACCAAAAACTTAATAATTACCAAAGCCAATTTACAAGTACAACTACAAAAATAATTTGGTAACTAAAAATATTGTTAATTAAATTTTTACAATAGGTACCTACTTCTTTGACTTTTTTGGAGTCGGTGCTAGCCAGAGTAAGCTTGTGCTCGCCCTCCCTCACATGCTGTCTTCTTTGGTCGGTTTTGGAGTACAAAGTTCTTGTTCGACTTTTAAGTAGATAGATGTAAAGAATATTTTATGTAATTAGGTTTAGTAAGTTATACACCGAATATTTTGTTATGTTTAACTGGCGAAACCAAAAAATATATCTGATTAAGTCGGTATTGTAAATATTTAATTAATAAAAATTGTACATTCACAGTGTTTTAGACTCATTATTAACTTTGTAGGTTTTACAAATGTTCAAGTTTTTATATTAAGGGTTTTTTTTAAGTCGGTTTAATTTTTTTTGGAAACTTACTTTGCTTTGTGCTTTTACCTAGAAAGTGTTGTTCGTTGTATAATTAATGATAGTTCCATTCCTTTTTGGCTTCGTCGTCAAGCCCCAGTTATCAAATGTTATAAAATAAGACCCGCCAAAATAAAACGAATGAGTTCAAACAAAACGAATGAGCTACACTGTCCACCTCCTGGCTCATCATCTCGTCAGACCCTTGTTATGAAACGCAATACATGATACACGAAAACAAAAAAAATGAGCTCGAACTTGAAGGCTTACTAGTAAATACAGTAGAGTTCCGGTATCTACTATTTAGCTCCATCATCAGATCAGATATAAAATTTAATATAAATAACTCGTTAAATTAAAACAAAAGAGCTCAAACTCGAGGAGCGTATTAGGAAAAATTTGGTAGAACGCCATACGTGTGTTATTTAAAATTTAGAGGTTAATGAAAACATATGAGCTTTTCACCAAAAATTCTCTTTTTTTATTTTTGGTTTTCAAACAGTTTTATAGTAAATTTGAATCGAAAAAAGGATAGGTAATTTCATATTTATTGGACATCATAATGCAAAATTACCAACTTCACGCTCAACCTCAACCTCTATTTTAGATATTTAAGCGAAATGGCGGATCAAAACATGAATAACTGCCGGTTAAAAAATTCAATTATAGCTAATCGATACAACATTAAGCTGTGATTTTCAATACAGTTATTCCCAATCATTTAGTGATGAGATTGAAAAAGAAATTGAGTTTAAAGTTAAATAGTTTTTTAGTTATCGTGGTCACACCCGGTGTAGATGGGATTTTCAGGCGATAGTAGAAGCATACCTACCCTCGCGCTTAAAGCATGCAATGCTGAAGAGTTCTGCTATCTACCTTCTTCATCTTTGGCTTCATCATCGGACCCTTGTAATAAAATATGAATTAAAAAACTCGTCAAAACAAAACGAATGAACCCAAACTCGAATGTTTACTAGTAGCTAGTCCTCACACACTAAACGTGCCTATAATAGTTGAGCGTATACCTCGATTTCCTTGAGACCCCAACGACAGATTTTGACTTGTGTGAAAAAGTATGAACTACAAGATCATCTCAAGAGTATGCCCTTTCGAACAAAAAATAGTTTTTGAGATCGGTTTTTATTTAACGAACATATAGCCTTATATATACACAAAACAATATACAGAAAAATTGACAATCTCCACTTTTTTTGAATTCGGGCGACAACACGAGCTCCTTAAGGATTTACATCGCTTTAAATCAAAAATAATATACATTCATAATTTAATTAACTTTTTTTTTAACCAAAATGAGGCATGAGAGTCAGACGGACTTATTAAAACAAATCCTGCATCAAGAAAAAAAGACTAACAAAGAATTTGTAGTTCAAAGTAATCATGAATATAGTTAATTAGTAATCTATTAAATTCAAAAATACAAATCGGTTTATATTTTATCAGAGTTTATATCATGTCCACGCCAGTAAATGTCGCATTATAGAAGATAATGTTTGACAGTTTTGTTTATTTGACCATCCGATAGATATACCTGATTTATGGCTTCATTACAAATTGGTAAACATTTTTGGACCGATGTGCATGTTCTGTAGCCAACAATGGCATCAGAAAGAAAAGTGGTCGTTAAAGATAGTCAGACATGAGAAATTAAGTAAAAGAAATGAAAAGAGACAAAAGAAGCTCTAAAGGGGATGCGAAAAAGCACTTACACTCCATTCTCCCGACATCCTACGCTTGACTTCCTTACCTTCCGTGTCTATTTTCCATTACAACACGAATTACATTTGTTCAGGTAAAAAGAGTACCAAAAAAAAAGATTGCTGCAAAGAAATGTTTACTTTGAAAGTTTTCTGTTTTTATGATTTCATTACGAACAGAATAATATTGGTGCCTTAAGTGACCGCCATCGGATCAGGAGTGATTAAACTTTTCCTTTTTCAACGTAGATACAAATCATAACAATATAAGTGAGGAAGTTGGAATCATCAAGGAGCTTCGATCATCGTCAAGGAAGCCTTCCTCCCGTTCACAAGTAATACTGAACCTCGCCAAGAAACATGATGGATGGAAATTGGAATGCTACAGTCAAAACGCGGGTGACGAAGGCTTTCCGACTGCTGTAAATAGGTCTATAGTGGTCCAGTTTCAAATGAGGCCGGACGACACGTGCCCAGGTCAGTTAAATATTCGTGTACATAATGCTTTGCTTCTGACAAATGTAAGCATAACTTAAAGTGCTACGATAACAGTCCCAATACTGCAGCAGTATTGGATCTAAATTGAACAGTAAAAAATAGTAAACTAAATTTGGATCTCAAATGAGTTTTGCATTTTATTTGATAGTACGGTATTATTTACTATTGGTTAATAAATACTTTCATTTTAATTTAATTTATTCTAATTTAAATTAAATGTACACATAAAGAAAAATTTTTAAAATAATACGATCTCACACCTTTTCACAAATTTATAAAATAAAGACAATTCGTACTCTTATTTACAACCTAAAATACCCGCAGCATCAGCTTAAGTGTGTACTTACAATACACATAGCTGGCACGATGTAATGAAGACGGAAAATTTCTAAAATATTTGCTTTCATTTTGTTACTAAATAGAGATCTGTGATTTTGTCACATCTTTAGTATGGAAGTTTTAGTGGAATTTTATTGTTTATCAAAGCAAACTGAGAACTTTTTTAATAAAATAATTGGCTTTTGTTATACTTATTTGAATGTTCAAATTAAAAGCAACTTAAAGGCGGATTATTGCTTTTTTGACTTTCCGACCAAATGTTGAAATTTTTTCTAATAATTCAGGCAAAACATTTTCACACCCATTTCCGAAAATTCATTTTTATCAGATGTGAATGTTTTGATTTTCTAGAGAGGCATTTTGAGAAACATGTCCTTATTCTTGAACTACAAGAGCTCGAAAATATATTTGGAGCTATTTTTCACTACAATTCTCTCTCTCTCTCTCTCTCTCTCTTTGTAAGAGTATGTGTAATTAAAAACTATAATATTTGGGTAGATCTATCGATCTATACTGACGGTATACGAAAAGGTTTTATTCTCTCTAAATTTTTATGACAATAAGATCTAATCGTCCAAATAGATTTTGAGTAACGGCAAAAATAAAAATAAAAACATCCCCTTTATGTGACGCGTAGACAGAGCCAGGCCATGCACTAGTCTCGTATTCATCACAAGCGCCAGCCTTATGCACTCCGCCCGTGTGCGGTAAATCGGGCGTAACGACGCGAGGAGGATAATTATTAACGATTACTCATAAATTGTTACCGTTTTAAGCATTCATTACAAGTCCGTTGAAAAGACATCGACAAAAATATGGTCTCTGTTTTTAGAAAGTGTTTGTGTTATTTATAAAATTGAAATATATTTTGCAAGTGTTTTATTCTCTTGCTAAATATTCTACAATCTTATGGCGAATTGGTTTATATGCGAAATATAGTTTTAAGATGATTACACCGATAGCGCTAAACATGCCTACAAGGTAAATATTGATTCTATTCTTGATGCATTTTTATACACAACTCATGCACACTTGACTATGCAATAATCTAAAGCAAAAAGTTAATCATTTCCAAGACTTTTTTCATTTGCCCTATCATTGTGAACTTCCCCATGCTGCCGCAATAAAAACACACAAGTACATTTATGTAAAAATGAACGTTATGTAGGTCGCGATTAAATTTTTAATTTTAAGAATCGACTTTTGTAAAATAATAAAACATGTTTAAATAAAGGAACTCTTTGCCAACCTTACTATGTATATTGTATGTATCTAAATTGTTTACCAACATGAATTTAACGCGATAAAATTTCGGTGCAATGATTTTTTTTAACTTTCATAGCCATTTAAACCAATAAAAAAATTGTTTGTCTGTAAAGTCTGTTTACAGGCGATAATTTAACGTGATAATGTCATAAGAAAACACTGATGAAAAATTGCATGCTTTTATGAATTGAATTGAATTATCATTATTTTGTATAATACAAAGGAGTTAATTCAAAATGACATTGTTTTCGATGAAATAATATTTATTTGCACTCGCTAATTTAAATATATTTTTACTTAAATTATACAGTAAAGAGATAGATGCGTTACAAGCCGAGCGCTTAGGCCGATCGTACCTCTCTATTGTTCCGCGCTCTCGCTCACACGCTCGGCTCAGGCGGAACGCGCCAATGAATCATGCTCTTTTTCATGCGTACAGCCGGCGTTCATCGATTCATAAGACGTTATCACGTCAAAAGTTCTAACAGACTTGGGTTAACCTTTTATGATGGAGCTCCATCCCTTGCCACTGCTTATAACTAATTTAACGAAATCGAACGTGATTGCACAAATCTAACTGGCATTTAACATAATAGATACTGACAAAAGATTGACCTACGAGCAGATTCACACAAGCTTAGGCATCGGTATGAGTCAAGTGCATAAAATCCTTCAAGAACAATTTAGCGGTCAGGAAATTTCGTACTCAGTGATACCTTATAATTGACCGAAACTCAAAAAGTCCGTCGTGTTAATTGGTGCCGCGAAATGATGCAAAGCTTTGCGAGTAGATATTCAAACCCTGTATACGACACAGTTACAGGTGACGAAAACTGAATTTACTATTACGATGCCAAAATCAAAAGACAGTCTGTTCAGAAGGTGTTTTCTTTCGAGGAGTCACCTTCTGAATTAAAACGAAGGCGAAACGTCGGAAAAAAAATCGTGGCCTATTGCTTTGGAATGACAGATCATAATTCAACAACTGTTTTAGAATATAAGAAAACAGTCACTGCTGACTGGTACAATAACAATTATTTGCCTCTTGTTTGGGGAAAGTTCGGGAAAAGCGACCTCGCAGTAGGATTCTGCTTCATCATAAAAAACACCTCACCACATACCACCTGACAAACAACTAACTGTTTGAGGACGTTAGGTATAGAAATACTGGTTAACTTGCTTTACATCCTCTTCTACGCGATTTTTATTTACTTCCTAAAGTAAACGAAAATCTTCGTGGAAAGTGGTTTACGGACGAAGAGAAAGCAGTGGCTGCATGTGAAAAGGCCATCGAAGCGACCTCTAAGTGCGAGTGGGTAAAGTGTTTCTCTCAGTGGTTTTATCGAATGAAGCGATCTATTGTTCTCTACGGATACTATTTTGGAAAATAATAATATTAAAAATTATTTGGTGGTTTGTTCAGTTTTTGATTTTATAAAGATTTATAGATTCGACCACTATAACTTTTTTCATGTGTGTTTAATTAAATTTCCGATTGAGCTTAGGCGTGAGAGTGAAGACTGCGATTTTCTTAAACTCAATTCTGAGAGATATTTGAGATCCTAACTTGTGAATGACGCTAACAGCCCTCTTCCGATACATGAAAGTTCTGTGGATATCCGCAACGTGTTCCCAGAGTAAGATCCCATCTTTGATTACGCCATAAAGATGGCCAAAACTAACTAACCCTATCATATAGCTATCTGACAAACGTCTTATCTTTTTAATTGAACTGGCAGTAGTGCTAAGCCTTTTCGCCAACCCACTGATATGAGAATATCGCCGAAGCCTATTATCTAGAATAACTCCCACTAACACAATAACATCTAACTCTAATTCCAGTTTTTTTATCAAAATTATACCAGATATAAGTTCTAGATGGGAAACTGAAAGTTTTACATATTTCGTTTTTTTTCCTATTAAGAAGTTGGTTGTTTACAGGCAATTATATTTTAGCTTTGGAGATAGCAGTGTTTTTATCATCATAATTGTTGTCTGATGACTTTGAATAACAATGGGACATAATTTGCAAGCGATACTAGCACATGAAAATCCTCAACGAAACAAGTTAAGTCATCGACATTGTTTACGTCATTTTTCGTCTATGCGATTCGTCATCGTGCATCCAGTTTAACAACCGATTCCCTAGACAATTAAACACACCTTTGACAACAGGGCGGGCTAAACAAGGGAAGTGCGACGTCACACATGAGGTTTTACACAAGGAAACGGGTCTTAGAGCTGGCCATCACGCCGTGCACGACCGCGTGAACGGTTTTGGTTATAAATAATGTAGTTCAACTACGGTGGGTCTAGGGACATAAAAAGTATCGATACTTTGTGGTATCGAGTACGTTTCCTTTCGATACCGATACTTTTGTACTCGATATTTTGCATTCGACACTCTTACTCAATGACTCCTTTTTGACAGATATTTTATCGAATAAGAAATTAAGTTTTAAATAGGTAAGCTTAGAAATTACCCATTTAAAACTTGCGACCTCACGGCTCATGTTTGTGGTTGGTTATGTCAACGCCATCTAGTTCACTTGTTCTGAACCTTTTAAAACATTACATCGATTATTGCTCGATCATTCCTTCCTTTCACAGTTAAGTTCCTAACTTTCCTTCATTCATTTACTAAACGAATCATTGTTTTTTTGCTATATTAAGGCGGTTGATCATTATTTTGCTTGACTATTAATTGATTTATTAAAGTATAATCTAAAAATACTGACTGTTTTTCTGTGCTGTATAACTACGTTGTGTATCGATATTTAAGTCATTAGAAGAATGCTGTCTATTAAAAGTGAACTTTGGTAGTATTTTGCCAAGATGAATAACAACGAAATGAAATGCAAAAATTGCTTCAAAACCATAAAAACATCAATAAATACATCAAACATGAATAAACATCTTAGGAAACACTCTAAGACTAATACATTAAGGTATTTTTTAAATAATTTTATGCTTTTTTGTAAATATAATCTAATATTATTCCATATTTTTATTATTATTCCGACTATAAAATTTGTGTACCAATACCATTTGTTTTTTCGTGTCCTATTGTACTGAGGTTAAACTGACGTTATTTACTGACTGATATTGACCTATGTCCTATGTGCATTAGGCCCTTACAAAAAGTTCTCGATTCTTTGAAGTATCGATACATTTAAAAGTACGATACTTTTTTTCGATAACCTTCATGAGTACTTTCTATTCGATACCGTGTCTTTAGGTGGGCCACTGATGCATTTTCCATGGCGACTTAAAGGGAAACGCCAGACTGTGGCCAGAAACACACAACATATAACGTTTTCTTAATATGCTTTATTTATTTTTTGTAAAATTTAGGCAATATTCGTTTATTTTTACTAGTTGGGCTTATTTTGCAACAAATAAATACTACTTCGACTGACAATTACCTTTCGATGGCAGCGGTAGTGTTACCATTTATCACCAGCAAACAAATCTAATAGTAATCGATCATAAATGAAAGATAGATAATTATTATCAATTTTTCAAGTTCTCTATGTTGGCAGAAACTATTAAAAAATGGTAAAGAAATTGTTACAAATGAAATCTTTTTAATTTGTATAACACGTTTTTTAAATAAATTATTGATTAATGGAATAATAATATCCGGTAACTTTCAAATAAACTTCGATATCTATTTATCAAGTTTTGAATGGGAAATGTCAACACGTCGCGAGCTAAGTCAGAAAAACAACACAGAGTTGACATCGGTTGACAGTGCCAGTTAAGAGCTTGCGAGTTTTCTGTGATGTTGTTTTGCTGTTTATTACGTTTTATTCAGTTTTTTTTTAATCTAACGACTTGGCGTTGCAAATGGACAGCGCACACCGATATCAGCGAATCTCCTGACCACGGCTTGAATATGAATACCGCTTCTGTTTCTAATGACAACGCCAGCGCAAACTTGAAACCAAAATATTAACGATGTATCTAATAACAATCCCATCATTCACACTGACAGCATTTTAAAGCTCTTGCAACAAATATTATGCTTGTGATGCATTTACGAACGATGTGCAAACATAAAATACGCAAAAAGTGATGAAAAACAAGTTACGTTCTATTGTAAGTCAGTTTTTGTAAAAATTAAAACTGCTTATAATTTAAAAATACTGAGTTTTTTTGAAACTAATTCCTCATTCGTTGCACATTATCGTTTGGACACAATTTTCAATGTGTGCATCCACGACTGGAGCGACTATGGCGACTTGGTATTCTCCTTTCTCATATTATACTTTTCACTGATGAAGTGTCTTCTAGAGAATCGTTTCTAGGTAGTCCGTTTCGACGGTCTCTAGCTGCCTCGTTCAAGCAACAAGTTACATGTAACAAACGGTATCTTAACTCTATAGACTTCGACGTTTTTCAGATACTTGTGGGTTCAAAAAGCGTTAAACTAAGTTCATTCTTTATGACGACCATGATTCTGATGCGAATAAAACGAGGACCACATTCTGGAGTGGGTTTTCATGCTGCAATTGCTAATGATCTATCAATCAGGTACTGAAATAATACTTTGTAAGCAAAGTTTAGCATATGATATTGAACATATTCTATACTTAGTTACCTGTCGGTTTCCCGATTACATTAAATTATTCCAGGTAAGGGCGTAAAGTAAGCCAATAAAGTAAATTTTATTGTAATTTGTTATAGAACAAATCTATATTTTTTCTCGCTTTTCCTTTTGTCCAACTGTCAATAGTTGTATCAATCACTCTAATTCAGTTTTTCTGCCATCGTGTAATTATGGTAAATATCATTTTAAAATATATGTAAAGAAATTATATTTCTTCGTGCCTCATTTGACTATCCATACTCAACACTAGCTTAGAAGAGACGTCTACGTCGTCCACTTGTCTACGACAAGGTCAATGCTTTTTTTCAAGTTGCAGAGAGTTAGTGAAAACTACAATATTATACAAATTAACATGTGCAGGGAATCGACAAACTAATGAAATTGCTTTAAATGTCGTTTCTTTGTCTTTACATTACAGGTATGGTATTAACACTATAGTGTAATTATACTTAGCGAACTGTACATAGCAATTGTACATAAAATGTGAACTTATTTTAAAATAAACCTTTGTCTTTACAGAGAAACTCATTAATTTAATTTGCCGATTCCTAAATAAATCCGGACGAATTCGTCTTACATATATTTACATAAATATACTAAAGAGGTGATCCGGTACCCGTTTATCATAGAGATAGAAATACATATAAGGTCGGGAAAAAAGGTTTTTCGTATTTTATTTACGAATTCGAAATAAGTTTTCATCATATTTGATTTATATTTAATTATAATTTGTATATGCCCTTTTATTCAACAACGTGTTGCCGTTTCGTTGGTAGTGCCATAACCCCATTGCTATAGAATTTTTTGGACTACTGATCAAAAAACTGCAACGATTGGTTTTGACAGTTCTATCTAAATATTAATCTAACTGTTTACACGATTTTTTCCTTTTGCGGATTGTAGTTTGCCTCCCCTAGATCATAGACAACTGACGGCCACGTGGCGGGCCAGATATGCGTGGGAGACGGCACTTTTTACTTGCTGACATTAAGCCTAATTCAATTTAGCAGGCGAGATCAGAACTGGCTGTCATTCTTAACTCTGATGCTTTTGCAGTTAAAAAAATAAGAAATATATCAAACAACGAAACTGCTAGATTAGTTTATTTTGGCTATTTCCATAATCTTATGTAGTATGACATCTTGCTTTGGGGACATGTCGCAGATATTCATAGATTTTTTGTGCTGCAGGAGCAATCCATTCGTGCAATTAACAAGCTCGGACCTTGTTTTGATCTTCGTCCTAATATTCTAGAATTCCGCAAGTTGTGAAAATTGATATAGAATGGACCCTCAAAGTTTTTACCAACGCCTACGAATGGTTGAAACGCGACATAAGTTTCCCTTTATTTAATGTTAAAGGTTTATCCGAAATCTTACCAGTAAGATATTCCTTTTAACCTTATGGAATCAATAAACATCTTCGAGTAAGCTGTATTTTCCTATCGGCTTTAAGCAGATATTGCCTGGTACAAATATAGATCCTGTGTAGTCATGGTCAACAGTATAGACTGCTATAGCGTTCAGGCCTTCAAAAGTCACTTTTGATAAAACAAATATTTCTAACCTCTCGGTATTGCTATCGTCACAATATAAAGTTAGTTAATTATCTACTAGTTTTATGAACTGTTACGAAAGGTAACTCGGTAAAACTTTACCCTATAAGCCTCAATCATGTTGTCGGTTGCGACGTATGCGATTATATTCACCTTTACAGTGTCTACCTCGAATGTTATTGTAACCTTACCTAGTGGGATAACACTTCCTAATCCAAACTCTTTGATTACCGTAAGGTGTGTTTTATCTAAGACTAAATGGAATTTCTATGCTACTTTACTTTTAAACAAGGTACATGGACTGCGAAAATCGATATATCTCCTTCAAAATATGCCGTTTAGTTTAACTTGCTTGTAATACTGGCTATAATTCTTTTTATCGTCGTTGATCTAGAATACCTTTTTGACGTCAACTTTTATCTATATCTCTCTTTGTCTCTGCTGATCTCTGATGTAAATGAAGGTTAAGTCTATTACAAGCTGATGATTCATGTCCAATCCGATGGCATTTGTCACACTTCTTAATTGGTTTCGCACCTGCTACAACCATGTGACCAAATTTAGAGCAGTTGCAACAATCCGACTGCTTTGGTTTATTGTAAGACGTGTCTAGTATTGTTTTGGGGCGGGAAAGGGTATCATATTTCACATCAGTCTGTGTTTTTAGACCCGACCCGCTTCTTTTTAATGGACCGCCAGTTTTCTTTGAAATCTGTCGCAAGTACCTAAGAAGTTGCGATGATCTAAAGTTTGACCCTTGTGCATTTAAACTAATATTATTAGAAAAAATTCCATTGATGATGCAGTCAACTGCATTTTATCCACTGAGACCACAAATCTTTATCGGTGTTGTTTTATCTAGTTCTAAAATTGTCTCAATTGCATATATAATGTTTGCGCGAAATGGCAATGAATTTTATTTTCGAATTTAGGTGTTTTGATATAAACAGGACTTGCAAGCAGCCAGTCTAATTTCGAATTTTGTAGGAAGGGCCCGCTGATTAATCGAATTTTCTTATCGCCCAATAATTCTCAAACATATTAGCACCCAAGAGTAAACATATTAGCACTCCGAGAGTATATTATAATTCGAATTTGTTATTGAATATTTTTGGGGTAGTCGTAAAGATTTTAAATCAATGCTCACGTTAAAGCAATTCAATGTAATATTAGGTAAAACGAGATATTAAATTTGTGTATTATAGTCTCCTGTTTTTTGATCGCATAAAAATATCGCATACGTGCTTAGATTGTGCGACCGTATGTCACACGCCTGAGAATCGATTAGTGGACGGTAAAGTAGGAATGTTGAACCGGTTACATAATTTCTCGGTAATAATACTGTGCTGGCTTCCGTTATCTAAAAGTTCGCAAACCACGTGATATTTGTCATTTACATCGGCTGCCTCTACGAGCGCCGTCGACAGCGCTACCGATCGTGACTGCCACTTAGACGCCTCGCTCGTGGAGGTGAACGAGTCGCTGTCGCTCATGGACGAGTATAATGTAGTAGAAATGGAATTCGAATTTATCTCCGATTGAGAGAACTCATTGTGACGTATATGAGATTTTTCTATACCGACGATGCGGTTGTCTGAGTAAACAGGCTATTGTGCTTATGTCGACGCTGTTTGCACAGACCGCAACAGCAACCGTTTGCGCTTTGACCGGCGCGTAAACGATTTCGACATAAATTATCTTATCTTTTACTAACTTAATTGCCTCTGCAACAATTAAGTTTACAAAAAGCGAGCATGTAAATAATGCATGATCACCCTAGCACATAACACAATTCCTTACACGTCTATCGGTAGGTTTATCGCTATTATTACGAGTTAATGTGAGGTAGGTATGCATCGATTATGAATGCTTATTCGAGTATAATGGTTTACAATTACTTAAATGAATCATTTCTAAAGTGTTTGCTCAGTTTTTCAGAAAAGTTAATATTTCAAGTTAATACGTCGTCTAATTTTAATTTAGAATCACCGCGCTCGTTTGATACAACGCCGTTACAATTCTCCCACTCCCTCTCAGTTGAAGAATCTACTTTAGTCGTGATTAAATAAATTTCGCTTTACCGTATCTATTAATTTTCGAATGTGCAGCGGTGATTCTTTTTAGGTATGGCTCATATAAAACAAGGATTCAACATGATTATTAATAAGTAATCTAATCGTTATGAAATCTATTTTAGAAAAATATCCATGCATGATTATACAAGTTTAAAGTATATTAAAGTAATTATGGGACACTGTGACATTAAAGTTAAAACAAACATGAAATCTGAGATCTCTGCGACGTTCCTTTAAAATGCGCAGTAGTGCTGACATGTACAAGTTGGACAAAGACAGCATTCGGATGTCTGTCGGGCGCCAGCCGATCACAAGGTTGTCTCGATGACGCGACTTGCGCGCGAGTCACGTGCGTTCATTGGTACGAGTTCAGACAGTCAGCGACATGAACTCTGACAAAGCGGTTGTGTTGTGGATGAATTTTAACATTCCGCTAAAAGAAATTTATATGGCAAGGGCTATTATATCATGTCTGAATATGTTAATGGAAAAAACACATGGGATTGAACTGATCGGCTATCAGGTTCCTTCATGTTATTATTAGTGATGTATTAAATTATAGATTATTCAATATTTTGTATCGATGAGTAAAATGGAGTAAACCTTGAGTTTATTGCCCATTCTTCTCACGGTGATTAAGGATTTGGAATAGGTGGCAATTTTAATTTCGGTAACAGTTGTTCGTATTTGACGTATTTCAAGTATGATAGAAATTATACCTACTAAACAAAGATATTTTTGATTTGATTTGATTGCCTTTCGACGATGGAAACGACGCAAGCAAAAAGGAAATCGACTATATAGAATACACAAAATTTTACAAAAAGAGTTACTTAAAGCATGTTTGTAAGATTATGTCCAAAGCTAAGAGTTAACCCAAAAAACTTTTTATTGATTTTCGAATATTTTCGAACACCACTCTCTTTTCTATCCCATCAATGAAAAGTTCGGAATCAAATTATACATTCCA
Organism: Eumeta japonica; assembly: GCA_005406025.1. Taxonomy (NCBI): domain Eukaryota; kingdom Metazoa; phylum Arthropoda; class Insecta; order Lepidoptera; family Psychidae; genus Eumeta; species Eumeta japonica. The sequence continues at coordinate 121,797 of BGZK01000743.1, forward strand.
TTTTCGTTTTCAATACGTCCACTCGCGGCAACTACGCGCGTGAACTGGACGCAACGACGGTGTCTCTAGTATCTTAACTCGTGCGCAAAACGTGCGAGTCGAAGTTCTTGCGATGTGCACGCGATTGACGCGCGAGTGGCAAAACGCGCGAGTTCATGTGGACGGAATGCATGAGCGTCTAGGATCTTGTGATTGCGCGAATCCTAACGAGTGAGTTTACTCGTAAATCGCATCAACTGGACAAGCTCATAAACAATCATCGGAAGCGCTCGGCGCTGCAAAGACTTGTATGTTTTCGACCCCGGGCCTACACGTCAAAACGTGACAATCTCTGATAAATAGTTAATGAGGAAGAATAACAAAAGTAACTTATAAATTGAAGTGTACAACTATTAAATTAAAACATAATTGTAATAACTTAGTCATCAATGTGAGCGTGAAATGAGTATACATAGGCATATATTAATGGGATACACACACCGCGGTACGTACACGAACAAAGATAAACGTCAACTCGTGTACTTTGAAAGCAGCGTGACTTCTAACAAACAATAAAGTCTCAACTAATCGCCATTGCACTTGATGCGATGTAGTTACAATCTGAAGTCATATGCGGCTGCCATTTTGGAAAATATCAGTTGAAATGCGAAATAAGGCTGAAATCGTGCTGTGTAATGTATGAATCATCGTCTAAGATTATGACAAAATCTTTTAAACATGTCCGATAAACTTTCAAAATACCTCATGCCCTTTTGACTAATGATGATATTTTTAAAATGATGTCAGGTAACAGTTTAGTTACTACATTATTTAATGATTTATTTTTACAAGAGTGCGTTTTAAACAACACTAAACAAAATAAGCATAGGATTCCTGACTCGTACAAATCTTCCGATTTGTAATCTGGAACGTCCTCATCGTCCGCCTGACATCTATTCCCACTTCTCGTGCCTTTCTCCAACCGTGTCCTTTTTAGGATTCTGATCAAAAACGGTAAAAACGGAACCCTTATAGTTTCATCTCCGTCCGTCCGTCCGTCCGTAAGTAACATTACGTAAGTACGTAAGTGCTATGAACATACGCTCTTTTGCTGGTGCATCTTAGTTTACACTAGTTTAAGAGTAACAGTTGACATACCTACTTGTTTCTCTAGTTATAGGTACTTTTAACCGATCGAAACGATCGATCGGTTAAAGTTATGATAATAGCCTAATTGTTTCGATTATTTTCGATTGTTTTCGCGCCGGCGCCCAACGCCGGGCGCATCGTAAGGCGTATGCGCGCGTCGTAGTTTAAGTATCCTCGCCGCCGCTTTGCTTCATTCCACGGTCAACGAACGCCGCGGCGGGCCGTTGTGTCTTATGTCGGAGCGGCGCACGAGAAATGCAGTGGCGAGAGGATGACGTGTGCGGTGCGGCGCTCGATCCGTAGCTCGCAATTTCCACGGACGTGCCGTAGTTATTTCCAAAACTGTCTTCAATATTTCGCACATACGTCGTAGGTCGCCACAATTTTAACAGCATTTTAGAATATAAGTACTCAAAGTTAGCTCGAACTTTACATTTTATTCTTTTAAGGCATTACTTTTAATATAGTATAGTATATTTATATTGAGTTAAAAGGGGTTCTAAATGATAATGCGCAATCTTAGAATAGATCACGTAATGTTAAAATAGTGACAAATCTTTTTAAGAATTATTCCAATTCCGGCACTAAAATCCACTCGATTCTAATTCATACATACTATTGCTTTTGTCCCGCAGTCTTCGCAGCACAAGGCGGTATGTCGTTGTCGGGGTCCGTGAACACAAAAAGACCCTTGACGCAGTTCTGCTACGAGGAGGGCGCCACGTTCATTGCCAACTGCAACCTCGAACACAGAGTGGACAATGAAATACATATGTGGCGCCTTTTCGGTAAGTGGAAATTTCGAATGGTTTTGTGAAATCGACTTAAGATAAAAGCGGCCTAACGTCACGCCACAAAACGTGAAGTAACAATTGAATATCGTAAAAGGTTGTCTTTTTATCTATAGATCTACGTTACTTACGGTCTTGTGAAAGGTCAGACATTTATTTATTTTCTTTTATTGTATTCTAATAAATGTTATTGCTTTAAAGTAACCAAAATTAAAGGATGTGAATTATAGAAGTAATTTACCTACCCGTAAAAACATTACGTTAGACGGTGGATTTCAATTGAAGATAATTTGTGCAACTTTTGAAGTATAAAATACTTAGAGATATTTTAGAGTTCCAAGCCAAAACGGCAAGAACGGAACCTGTATAGTTTTGACATGTCCGTTCGTCAGGCCGTCCGTCTGTCACAGGCATTTTATTCAAAAACTACAAGACGTATATTGATGAAATTAATAGTTTAGATGCATTTATAAACTGCTACTTAATTTGGCAGTAAAATAAAAAAAAAATATTTTTAAGGGGTCCTCGATACATGTAAAGGAAGGTGAAAAAAATTGTTTTCAGCAAACATCAACATGTGGTACATACTTTGACAGTTCTTTTAAAAAACATTCAAAGGTTTCCAAGCAATTTTTTGATTACGTGAATAACTTCGGATATAATCGTTTTGAAGCCAGCAGAAATTGTGTGCCCCCCCGTTTATTTTTTAAACAGTATGTCCCAAAAATATGAAAAAAATAATGAAGGTAACCCTTGATAAATATTTTCAATTGAAACTATTTTGAACTTGAACGGATATACTGTTTTCGAGTTATTTCTGAAAAACTACGCTTCTCAATAAAAATACGTAAGTGTCATGAAGATACGCTTTTTTGCTAATGCATTTTAGTTTACACTAGTTTAATAGTAATAGTCAACATACCTACTAGTTTTTCTAGTTATAGGCGACTAAAGCGCTTACAACTATTCGGTGCGGGAAACATAGAAAAAGTGTAATAGCGAACTTTCTTCATTTGTAGTACATTTCTTTGTAATAATGTTTTGGAATCCTATACTGACCATAATTCGACATGCTCTTGGTCAGTTTCTTTTTTCGCAGTATTAATTCGCGAATTAATTTGCAAATATTTATAATATGAATATGTGCTTAGGAAACTTGGTTTTCATAATTTAATTAAATGTAAGTAGAAGGTAAAGAATATATTATGCAATTGCATACAAATGCAACCCAATTGGGTTTAATAATTTATACACCAAATATTTTGTTATGTTAAACTGGCTTTGGCTAGCACCGACTCCAAAAATATAACTGATTTTTATATTAATATTTAATATGTATATTTAGTGAATAATAATTTTAAATAATCAAAGTTTTAGGTTCATAATTAAGTTTTGTAGTCTTGAGAAACTTGTAAATTTTTGTTTTAAGGAATTTTTGAAGTCTGTTTTAATCTTCTTTTTTATACATTTAATTTATTTTTAAATATTTACTAGAAAGTACTTATTTATATAATTAATCATAGTTCAATTATCCCTTCCTGGCTCCATCATCAAGCCTTCGTGACAAAATGTTATGTATGAACTTGCCAAACCAAAATGAATAAATTCAAACTCGAGAAAATTACTGGTAGGCACTGAGTTCCAGTATTCATCTCCTGTCTTCATCATAAAACCCTCATTAGGAAACATTAAATGAGTTATCGAAACAAAACAAATAAGCTCAAACTTAAAGATTTACAAGTAACTTCTGAGAAGTTCCACTATCCACCTCCAGGCTCCATCATTAGACCCTCGTTATAAAATTTAATATAAAATACTCTTTAATATAAAACGGATCAGCTCAAACTTGAAGAATATATCAATAACTACTGAATATATCGATAACTACAGTATATGTCGATAACTACAGATAGAAACGGAAACCGACCCGTGACGGATTCCGGTCACATCCTATGCCGAGACGACTCCCTTCAGGCGTCGTCCATAGTGCGTCACGCGCCGTCGACACCCACGTGTGTCGTCCGGCGCGCTCAGTAAAGCTATCATAGTCGTCTGACTCGTCGTGCGACTTGTCGCCTGCCTACGTAGCATAGCCGATCACCAATTTCACTTTCAGGGGGACTCAGTGGGTTTCAGCCCCACACTACCCACGCGTACGGGCGCGAGGGTGTGCAGGATAGACATTTTTTAACTCCTCCTCGTCGCAAGAGGGAATTTCTTTTTCTGCAGATAGAGTTTCTAATGTGTGCTATTCATGGAAAAAATTGTTTTTCATGACGCATAATCTAACATTGCATAACACTCGCATTAACATTACAGAACGCTCGCATTATTGTCCTACGTTCATTTCCATATATCACGCACTGCGAACAACTCTCACAAATAGGCAAATGCCGTTGAGTCCTGTCTAGTCGCAATTCTGGCTGCAATGTCAGACTGTGAACCGGCGCGGGAGGCAAGTGCCGCTTAGTCAGCGATTTTGCAATGTGATATCGAGCCTCTCTATGCATCATTTATTTCGTTACGTCAATTGTTTTGATTTGACGGTCGCGGAACAAAACATAAGCGTTGTGTAAAGATGCATTCAACTACCTTTTGAACATCTACATATACCATTGTTTACCTCCTTTTCTTTCCATTGAGTACTTGCAGAGCTTTTGATCTTTTATATTAATGCCCCCATAGTCGAGTTATACTCTCGCACGCATATTGGCTTCTCTTGTAAGGGCTGTTGTCGTGGAAGGTGCTAATCATAGATATGATTTTTGCATCCTTCCATGCCAAAACCATTACATCACTGGAGTGGTGAGCGATGATTTTACCCTTTTCATTCTTTTTCTTCATCGTTTTTACGTCTTCTGGTATATTTTTACGAGTAAAACAAACTGTGTCCAAACAGTCAAAGCCTCGGCATTTAAGGTATCTGGCTAAAGATGGACAATTATAAAAAAATTTCATCGTGATACAGTATCCTTTACTTTCAAGTTCTTCAAGTAAATTTAAAACTATTTGCATAGTTTTCCCAGCCAGGGTTTTTGCTGTACTGTTAGGGTTAGTGACACTGCCAGAAGTAGTGGGATGGTTAGACGTTGGTATGCATCTGATATCTGCGTTTTGCTTAAATTTTGTTCATGTCCTTGTCCTTACTTTTGACGCTGCCTCCCCCGGCCTCAACTCTCTCGTCACATTCATCGTAGAAGTAGTCGACAATATTTTCATTGTGACTGTCGTTAACACCCTTCTTGTCATCAATATTGTCGTAAACTCTTTTTTTGCCTTTTGCGTCCTTTTTATCGTCGCCTCTAGTACAAATGACAAATTTGTAAAAGTAATCTGTCCGGGATTTGCATAATTGAAATGATTTGATTCCCTAACAGGTGTCTTTTGGTTTTATGTATTGTGCAAAGCTAAAACGACATTTTAACAGGTTAAGAGACTCATCTGTGCTTGTCTGTCTATCTAGTGTATATAATTCCTGAAATTTCAGATTCAAATGAGAAATAATAGGATGTCATTTATACATTCTATAGGATAAAGAATCTACATCTTTCGTTTAACTATCGGCAAGCAGCTGCTTACTGTCAGCAAACGGTTATTTACCTCCAGCAAGAATCTGCTTGCTATTGACATCCTTTGATGGCAAAGGTTGTTTTTATTGTCAGAAAAGTGTAAGCATTTAGTCAGAAGAATATACCTACTATAGGATATGAATTTACAGAAGGGGATCAATGCAAGTTCACTGCCTTTCCTTTAAAACTCTCTTAAAATGCTAAATGGACATATGTCCAAATAAGTAAATATTGCAAACAAACGAAAAACTTATTTGCAGTGGTATCTTTCCATCTGTACATGCGCGATGTCATTGAAAACATACCTGCAGCTTTTGCTTTATCAAATACTTGTTGAGCGTAACGATTAGTTTTGTCGATAATGACCTTCGTTATCTCTTCATCAAATATATCGATGAACGCACCATAATGGGAATCATAATACTTCACCTCACCAACGGGGTGGACAAGAAATTTTTCTCTAACTGCATTGAATGTTGTAAAGTTTCGTCACTATTTGAAATTAACATAACCACTCGACAACTTCTCTTGCTCTGTATCCATTACGGTTTCTATGAGCCTAATCGACATAGCTACGTCTGAAGGTAAGTCCTCATCATATAGTAAATTCTGTTGAACCTCCATCGGGGCGGAAGTCACATGATATTTGGCGTCACCTTCGTTCGAATATTCCGAATCACTTTTGCTTTCAGGATCTAAATGCGCATCGTTTAGTGATGAGACACGGAAAGTTCTAGAAGAACTCGGCATGTCTTCACCAGCAGAAACGTGGACATCAGCAAAAGTTATCACGTGATGAGTATTCGCCGTTTGATTCGTAGAAACCGTAACTAGCGCAGCTAGATTTGATAATACCTGTGAGGTGGTGTCATGCTGGGTATCTTCTCTTGGGAGTATTTCGGTAACATAAACAATATCTGAAGTTTCTCTGGGTTCTCCTAATTCATCGACCTCCAGCTCTATCAGCAACTCTCTCGTGTCCGACGCGTGTTCTTCCACATCCGTCAACACCACCCGCTCGCAATCGACCTGCTTCTGATTCCTCGGTTGATAAAAATCCGGCACTCTAAGAACAAAACATATGCATATGAAAATATAAAAATATTTTTTTTAATCAGCAAAATATATATGTAAATACGATTGCACAAAAATTAAATTTTAGTTAATTTACCCGTATCCGCATATCCATGAACACGACGGTATCTCTGATGCCGGATTCTCAAAATGTCGGTGTACAGCCGAAGAAAAAGCAACAGGCCTTCTTAAACATAATTTTGTAATGTAAATATGTTTAAAAATGAAAGCAAAATATTGAAGAAACAGTAACAAACACCAATTGTTGTTCATACTTGACTGGTATGGGGCGTTTAAATAGTGGTGGTGACGATGCTGGCATGGATGATCACGGACGACGCGAAGTTGCTAGTGTATTTCCATAGTTCAAGATAATATCCAAGTAATTCCAAAACTCTACAATTCAAGTTATTCAATAACTTAAATAAAATTGTAAAGCATTTTTTTTAATTTGTAGCCTGACCGTACCGTAGCTCGTCTATTGAAATCCCTCCTCGTGTCCCGAGAGTGACCGACGCCGGTTAATGGCTTTTTTGTGCACACTTGTTCATAATAAATGGACCGAAAGAAAAACTAATAGACTAATATAATATTACAAATTATTGAAATGAAATAATATATAAAAATTGGTTGTCTGTAAAGTCGGTTTACGGAAGATAATTTTACATGATAATGTCATAAAAAAACATTGATGAAAAACTGCATTCTTTTATGAATTGAATTATTAATACTGAATTATCATTATTTTGTATAATACAAAAAAGGAATTAATTGAAAATGACAATGTTTTTGATGAAATAACATTTATTTGCATTCGCTAATTTAAATATTTTTCTACTTAAATTATACAGTAAAGATGCGTCACAAGCCGAACGCTTAGGCCGATCGTGCCTCTCTTGTGTTCGGCGCTCTCGTTCGCACGCTCGACTTAGGCGAAACGCGACAATGAGTCATGCTTTTTCGTGCGTGCAGCCGGCATTTATCGATTTATAAGATGTTATCACGTCAAAATAATATGTAAAAACTATACCTAACATTGAAAAAAGGTCTCCATTTCATACAAAATAGAACAAAGGACGAAAGTTTCGACTCTCGTCCTTTATCGTCCTTAACACAATAAACTATACATTTATATGATGCTCCAAACGTTTCTACATATTGTAGTACATATATAAAAAATGAACACTTTCGGTTTCCTCGGCTGTTATCCATGGTTTGTAATAAAAAACGAAGCACAAGGTAGCAAGCACCGTAAAAGCGATACGTCACACGCTAAGTGTCCGACACTATTGTGCTGAATTTAAAAATTACTTGTAAATTCTCTGACGAAGTAACGAGCATGTTAAATATTATTTTGCTGCTTTATTTCTTGGGAAATACGATTCAATTTCGTATAAAATTCTTAGCATAACCCGGAAATTTAAATTAATTTTTTGTGCGTCGCGATCGTGCTTGGAATAAATTGCGCATTCGATAGATACGCCACTTGGGGCCTGTAGGTCCCTCGCGCGTTACAGCTCTTAACACAAACTATACTACATGCTCTTAATCTACTAAAGAGTTCCAATATCCACCTCCAGGCTTCATCACCAGACTCTCATAATAAAATACAAATCGAAAGACTTGTCAAAGCAAATCGAATCAGTCCTAACTCGAAGGTTTACTAATAGTCATTAAAGAGCGATTTCTATTCATATATCGCAATATCATTCCATAAGTTGTAACCATCGAAGAGAGATGTGGCTTCCATCATCAGCTTAGCATCATAATATAACAACTCAAAGACGCAAACACCTATAAAACTAAAAAAGAGTTCAAACACACTATGCATGCCTATAATAATTTATCTTAAAATCTGCCAATAACACGAGTTTCGTAGAGATTTTCATTATTTTAAATTAAAAATAATAGTCGTCCATAATATAATTATGGTCTTATTTTTAACTAACATGAGGAACGAGAGTTTGACGGATTTACTAATGCATCGTCTGCTTCAAGAAAAAAAATCAAAGTGTTTTGAAGTGCGAATAATAAATTCGTAGTTCAAAGTAATCACTAATATAGTTAATTAGTGATGAATTAAATACAAACATTGTTGAACCTTCAGAAACGTAAATTGTTTTATAATTTGTAGAGAATTTTTGGCACCTTTTCGAATCTTTATAGATTAATGTTTGTGACACCAAGAGAGAGGTCCGAAATGTGGATGTTTAAGGAGTGCATACCACGCTCGCGGCCGCAAATGTGGCGGTACAGAAGTTAGTATTTCAATGTTTTTTTTTGTTTGATTTTCCGACTGTGATTTACGGCTTCATTAAAATTAGCTAAATATTTAAATTCTTGGGCCGACGTGCATGTTCTGTAGCCAACAATGGCATCAGAAAGAAGAGTGGTCTTTAAAGATAGTCAGACATGAGAAAATAAGTAAAGGAAATGAAAAGAGACAAAAGAAGCTCTATAGGGTATGAGGTTTTTCTCATACCCTATAGAGCATTTGTACTCTCTTCTCCCGACATCCAACGATCGACTGGCTTACCTTTCGCGTTAGTTTTAAATTACTTTGCAATTCATATCTATTCAGATAAAAACAGTCCAATAAAAACTAGCCAAGAGCATGTCGAACCACGCTCATTATAGGGTTCCGAAACCATTGTTACATATAAATGCACTACAGATGAAAAAAGTATGTTGTTACATTTTTTTCGTGTTTCCCGCACAGAATAGTTATGAGCACTTTAGTCGCCTGTAACTAGAAAAACAAGTAGGCACGTCGACTATTATTATTAAACTATTGTAAACTGAAGCATATCAGTAAAAGATCGTATCTTAATGGGACTTACGTCCTTTTGTTGAGAAGCGCCGTTTTTTAGAATTAACACAAAAAACAGTTTGTTCGATCATGTTCAAAATAATTTTCGTTGAAAGTATTTATTAAGCGTTAACTGTTTTTTTATGTTTTTACTTTTGTCAAAAAATTACAAAGTTTACACGTTTTTTTTTCATAACTTTGGACATACGGTTAAGAAAATAAAGATGGGGTACACAATTTCTGTTATTTTCGAAGCAATTGTTTCGAAAATTATTCACGTAATCAGAAATATTGCTTAGAAATCTATAGGGTTTTTTAAAAAAATCTGTCATAGTATGTGCCACACGTTTATGTTGGCTGAAAAAAAATTGTTTCAGCTTTTTCTTACATGTAGATATGAAGTGCACCCCTAGAAACATTTATTTTTGTCATTTAACTATTAAACTAAGCAGCGGCTTATAAAAACACAGACTATAAATTTTATCAATATACGTTTTGTGGTTTTTAAATAAAATACCAGTGACATACGGATGAGCGGACGGACATGACGAAACTATAAGGGTTTCGTTTTTGCTATTTTGACTTGGAATACTAAAAAGACCGCTACAGACTGTTTGTAAAATGTTCGCTTTGAAAGTTTTCTATATTCAACGAATGCATTATGAAGAGAGTAACACTCGTGCCTTAAGTGACTGCCAACGGCTCAGGATTGATTAAACGTTTTCCTTTTTATGGGACACAGACGTAAATGATAATGAAGTGGATGTTGAAGAAGAAATCCTCAATGAAAATGGACTACCGTTAGAGGCGCCATCAATAAAAATGAGTCTTTCCAAGAAACACGACAACTGGCTGTTGAAATGCCAGCGCAGCTATTTAGATGAGAATTCAAGTTTGTTTGCTCTAAATTGGTTTGCTCTAAATGAATCTATAGCGGTCCGGTTCCGCATGAGGCGGGACGACGCGTCCCAAGGTCAGTCAGACATTAATTACGTGATGCTTTGCTTCTGGCAAATGCCAACGCAGCGTTATAGATAAGAATTTAAGGTCGTTTGCTCTAAATCCGTTTGCTCTAAATGAATCTATAGCGGTCGGGTACCACATTAGGCGGGACGAGACGTGCCGAGGTCAGTCCGACATTAATTACGTGATGCTTTGCTTCTGACAAATGCCAGCGCAGCGTTATAGATGAGAATTTAAGTTCGTTTGCTCTAAATGAATCTATAGCGGTCTGGTTCCGCATGAGGCGGGACGACGCTTGCCGAGCTCAATCAAATATTAATTACGTGATGCTTTGATTCTGACAAATGCCAGCGTGACGTTGATATCACGATATCAGATAAAATCCTGAAGCAGTAAAAAGTAATAAACTTAAAATTAGGTTTCGCTCGAGTTGTAGTATGTAAAAAAGTATAATATTTGTTAGCACTGCCCAATAAATGCTATGATTGTAAACTGAATTATATTTACGAAAAATAATTATATAAATTATGTCTACAGATATTCTATTGTGTGAGGTATTAATTCGCTGAAATCCATAATAGACGTAGCATTACACTGTATGACAGCGTTTCACTCAACGAGGTTGTGTTCGCATATGTCGGTTGTTTTTAACACTCCTTACATCCACCAGAATACGACTGTCTGCATTTTCCTGAGGATATGCCTGGTTGGCATGAAACATACGTAAAAATTAACATTATAACGATTAGCGTACTAAAATTATTATAAAATTAACACTTGCTTAGGTGTTTGATATCTGTCAATACTCTCGAATCAATATTCAGTTTTTTGGATAGAGATTCGTAGTGGAGAGGCAAATTCGAGGGACAGCGATGGGTTGTGTGCTGGATGTTAATGCATGTTGCAAGCAAGCGTCTATGTCTACGGAGTTAATAAACCTAAGATTTTGCATAAATAACATCGCGCATCTCTCAGCCATCTTTTTATTACTACTACCACCTTATGATAATGCAAAATGTTTGAAGGAATAGCACTAAATTTCAAGTGGAATTGAATAAAATGAAGCCAGTTCATACTCGTAATTAGATTCCAAAAATACCCGATGCATCAGCTTAAGTGTGTCCTTACAATATACATAGCTAACACGATATAATGACACAATAACATTTCTAAGATGTTTTCTATAATATATAATACAAAAATGTCTCCTTTGTTAGGCGCGCAGTCAAGCCATGCTCCAATCTGTATTTATCATAAACTCAGCCTTGCGTACTCGCTTGTGTACGGTAAATGAGGTATCAGTGAGTGGTGGCGCAACGTAGCGACCAAAAGAAGGATAATTATTAATGGTACCCATAACTTATTACTTATGCATTTATCATTTAATATAAGTTCTTTAAAAAGACCAACAAAAATATGGTATCTGTTATTGGAATGCGTTTGTGTTTCACCTATTTCTAAAATTTAAGTACATTCTGTGTCATCTCTCTAACACGAAAAGTTGTAAGGCCAGCAAGTTAAAAGGGTTTTTATGAAGATACTTTATTTACAAAAGTCTTATCCAACTATGAAATGAATCTAGCTCCCGCCCTAAGATTCCCTGTGATAAATGTAACTAAGCACTTCCGATAAATAGCTTCACATGCATTATTTAAATACAATCTATGTAAGTACATTAAGACAAGATACCTGTATATAAATGAGTATGACATATTATTCCTAGTGTTACATATATAATTATACCATAAGCACGCAGGCACGCACGCACGCTCTCACACATTCTCACACCCACCGTAGAATTACTTGGAATCGTAATAAAGTGTTCTATATTTTTTATACTTTAGTTCTTATATACTTTTTATATAACTCTTATATTTATATCAGCCAAATTCGACCATAATAACTTTGATCTCAAATGAATTTCTATAAGAGACAATTTGTGACACGAATAGGAAAAAATTGTGCCGAATAAGGATCTTGTTCAGTAATTGAAGAAAAGCAATAATCTGCTCGTTAGTTTTTTGTACTTTTTGTAATGATAAAGTTTAGGTATATCTCCTGTTACTATATACTTAAGTTTATTGATTTTCGCTACAGTTTTCCCTAACTAAAAAGGAGTTTATCTATATTTTTTTTTGATGTATAATCTATATATAGCCATAACAGTAGTGTCATCGCTTATATCAGTTAGAAAACAATTTGCTTCATTAAATACACATTCCTTAACTTCTACATTTTAAACCTTATTCGTGAATGCAACTATCCTAAAAAATTTTTCTGAGAAAATTAGCAATTGTATGTTGGAATACCAATAATGTGTGAATTTTAATCAACCCAAAAATTTTAAGATGTATATCTACTGTAACCTTAATCTGTTTATATATATATATATATATATATATATATATATATATATATATATATATATATATATATATATATATATATATATACATAATTTGCAGAGTTCGGGATTGTCTATTTGATAATTCGTGTTAATAATATCCATCACGTTAATATCCTCCAAAATGATGTGGTCAACCATAATCAAAAATGCAACTGGTTTGGTACGATAATATGTCGCCTGAACCAGTAGACTGAGTAAAATTTTTAATAAGCAAAGGGTTTTTTTTTGCAATACTGATGGAGAGGTGAGAGTTAAAATTATACTCATACAATTTTCATTATTTCGTGTAAGATTAAATTTTAAATATTTTTCAGAATACAGTTTATTTTTGGGAAAAAATACTTTGTTGCATATTAATCTATGCATTTGTGTTTGAAAATTAGAAATATAAGTACAGAATATTTTGAATTATAATTTATGTTTGATTTTTTGTAACACTGTGTTCTTAATTAGCTAGTTTATCAATAAGTAAATTATAGGCACAAAAATAGAATACAGAATATTTAATTTTTTTTCAAAGAGACATAAGGTTCGGGTCGTATGATCCTTTTTTAGTGACCTCTGACATATTATAGTGTTTCAACTTGGGCCTAAAATACCTAACCGTTTTATCAATTAAGTCATGATAAACATAGTACACATAATTGCAATATAATGGGCGCCATCTGACAAAAAGTGCCGAGAAAAGATATATAACGAAAGTTAATAATGTTCACAATCAAATGCTCAGATAAATTTGACATAGCCCTTTTGCACGGAGAGCTGATAAAGATAATTTCTGTTGTACAAAGAGATTGAGATACTTGATTTAGAACTCTGAACTCGGTTCACTTCCCATCTATGATTGTTTTTGGGCTCTCATCTGTGATGAAACGTCGGTAATATGTAGTTCAGGTATATGTGGCTTAGCAAAATATTGCGAGTTAAGGCTGCCTCAGGAATGGAACGCTGTGCACTTCCTAACCGGCGTCTGCACATCAAGACATCAGACATTCACTCTTGTAGGGGTGAAAAAAAGATCCTAAAACTACTTTAAACTCGTGCCACTAATTATAATCGGGATAATGATTTTCACAAATCACTTCTCTGAATAAAGCTTCATATCTTACCCGTTGCTTAGGAGGATTCTACGATAAAAGTTAATATTAGACAGGAGAAGAACGATTGCTTACAATATTTTTTTGAAAGAAATTCGGTTATCACAATGCCGTTTTGCCGCTTTTCCATTCAGAAAAAGAATACCCACAAAATTTTGTATTTGAAAAAGTGATGTTTGATATGACATAAATAACAAATGACAGATCAATCTAATGTAGGATTGAATGACATCGACAATTAGGTACTTAAAACAGTTGTTTTAAATTTATTTTTTGTTATGATCCACTGACCGAATCGAGTTGTAAATTCAAAAAAAATGTTTTACTTTTAATCAAAACCAATTATGGAACCATCAGAGTAACACTACGACATCTTGTTCAGATGCGAATATCAAATTACCATTTTACGAAGGAAATTCTAATCTTTTAGTAAACGCCGATGTTCATTTTGAGGTGCTTTAGTGTTACTAAAGGATACTATTTTATCAACAGTTACGTAACTTCTTAAATATATTTTCCCTTCCCGTCATCATAGAATATAGAAACGTTCCATACGAACGGGACATTTCTAAATTCTATGTTGGTTTTCTGTGAATCTTGATCAAGCTTATGAAATTGGTATTCGAAAAAGATTACTTGGGGACAAGCTTTTTTATTATTTTTTTCAAATTTTGTTATATCCATATGAATTTGTATTATTTGTTATTATATATTTTCAATACACTCTTCGAATTCCTCATTTGTAGATTTGAGTACCGTATATCGTTCTCTTACTTTTTTAATATGTCCTTCCGAGTTATTTCGATTATATAATATTTTACATTCTTGTCAATTCATTCTGAAACATATCAAATTACCCTAATTACCTTCATCAGTTGTTTTATCAATCATACCCTTACACGATAATAACACACGTAACACATAACTTTTTGAATTACAATATAAATTTTTTTGATACGTATTACGACGACGAGATTTTAAATAAAAAAAAATCGGTATTTTGTAATGGTATTTCTTAATACTAATTTTAGGTATCATCACTTTCAATTACACTCGCTGAAAAAATCTTAGCATTTAACTTCAACTAAGCAACTACATCATGTTGAAATGATCATACATATTTCTTTAAATATTTACAATCTTCTACTTTTTAAAATAATTTTTCCAAAGAAACCATAGTCATTGAAATAGCCGCTCCTAAGGAAAATAACTTGGAACATGTAGTAAAATTCACGAACTTACAACCTTAGCAAAAGCTGACGGTCTTGCGTCATACGATGCCCCCAGCTATAGCTATACATTTCAAGAGCGCGAAGCGCGGTGACCCGCATTGCTTAACCGCGCGCAGTCGTCGAACTTGCACAGAAGCTAGGGATTTTATTTTTTTGCCCCTTTTTTAATTTTTTTACGATAGCGACTTCTTTCCAATGATAGTGTTAGTGTTAGGTTACAGTAATAGTATAAGTATTACGTTTACGATATTGACGTTTTAAAACTAAAATTATGTTGATTAATGCTGAAGTGATTAATAATAATTCCTTTCACTGCTATCTAATATGCAAAAATGATTTATATGCTGTAGAGTTTGCAGAGGTGACATTGGTGCTACTCTAAGACTTTATAGTAAATGTTATCCCGACAGTCAACAACTTGCGAGTCCGCAAGTAATTTTGCATCTTGTGTATCATTCACACAATAATTTTCCATAGTTTGTCTTGTTTATTTAGAGGTAAGTGTAACTCATGTGGAAAATTAGATTTCCACATACCATCGTAGATCTTACATCACTGACAACATCAAGTGTCATTTGTAGGTAAGTGACTAGATAAATTCCTTAACAATAATATATCGAGGAGCCCTAGCTTATGGTAGATTTTGTTTGATTGCAAAACATAAAACAATCTTATTAAGTAATTGCTTATACTTGAAATCTAGTTTTAAGATGAATATATTGATATAATCAAATATTCACTTCTCTTTATCTTCATATCTTTATCCTATTATTGATGCCTTTTTATGCACAACTCATGTACAATTGACTGTAATGTTTTTGAAAGCAATAAGAGCATATCGTTCCCTAGACGGGTTCACAATGCTTTATTATCTTGAATTTTAGCAATAACTTCTAAATTCCCTTTTCTAAACCCTATTATTTAGAAAACCAAAATTACTTATATTATAATGTGCTTTCTTTGATCATTCCTTAAACATAAATTTTGAAAATATGAATTGTTCTTCTGTTCGCGACGAAAAATTCCCTGCACACTCCAACCTATCCACGGCGCGAATATATAAGTTATCTTATTTTTTTTAATCCATATAGTATTTTATAGACGAGTTTCGAAATCGTAATTTGTACATACGAAAACATTGTTTTTCGGTATATTTTTATGTACATATTAATAGTTTGTAATAGAAAAAAATAGTTTTTGTAAATGAAGATATGTTTTCTCACGAGTCTTACTTCCGAAATGCATCATGCTCGTATGTAGTGTAGTCTCAGTAATCCTTTAAAGGACTGATCACGTTACATAGACATTGGCGGCCCTCATGATGCAAGGCCGCGAACCGCTGACCGTAGTCGTTCAGGGCCACCAGATAGCGGCGCCCGTTACGGGACGGCCCGGAATCAATGTCGAAAAATAGCATAGATGCCTTGACGGTATGACTCCCGATGGCAAACAGATTTTGAAATACGAGCCGCTTCAGGGGTCACACTTCATCTCCAGAGACGGCAGACTGCATATGGAGGACGCCGAACGTCGTATACGAGGTGCTGAGCCCGGATACTCCCACGTACGTGCCTACCGATATGTGTCACCAACCGTACGTACTCGACATAGTGCTAGGCCACAAGATCAAGAGGCCGATGCACGTAGAGGTCGTGTACGACATGGACACGCAGCATCTGCCCATTCTCATGACGGTCGGGACCAGCACCTCTAACTCGCCACCGGCAACATTGAGACAATGCATGGACTGGGAGAAATTCCAAACGTCCTTAGAAGCGTTGCATTTAGGATCCTCCTTCAAGACCGCCGCTGACGTTAAGGCGTCCACCAATCTACTGGTGAATAGGATAAAAGAGGCGCAGGCCAGGGCCACGACTCTCCTTCCTGCATCGACGTCTCGTCACGTTCACCTACCCCTGAGCATCAAAAAGAGGACGGCAACACAAACACAGGCTACATAAGCTGTGGACTCGCACCCGCTGCCCCAAGCTGAAGAAAGAGTCGAATTACTTGTCCAGAAATATATCTGAAACTGTCAAAGATTTCCGTGGCGCGACCTGGAAAGCACTATCGACCGAGCAGGCGAAAACGCAAGAAGTCTTAACCAGCTCTGCCGCCAACTCACCAAAGCCGCAGCTCCAAAGTGCCCGATTACCGATCGCTCGGGGGTCCGTCGCTACAATGCCAAAACCTGAGCGGAGGTGATAGCCGAATACCTCGCAGAATAATTCAACCCAATCCCCCTGCCACCTCTCCAAATCTACAATAACACTACACACGGGTGGAGAACCGTGTGGAGGAGTTCATGGACACTGCCCCTCCCCCCCTTCCAGAAGATTTATTTTACCCCAACCGTGCTATACAAGATAGTGATGCGCCTCTTCAAAAACAAGGCCTCAGGACCGGATGGCATATCAACAGCCGCGCTGAAGCATCTACCCAGAAGGGCAATTGTGGCCATGAACTGAGTCTTCAACGGAATACTCCGCACTGGTCACTTTCCGGAGGAGTGGAAAAGGGGGAAAATTATAACGATACCAAAAGCGGGAAGGATCCTCGAAAGCCGGAGAACATTCGATCTATCACCCTGCTATTTCACGTGGCTAGGACGTTTGAGCGTGCCCTGCTTACCAAACTGCGTCTCTTCCTAACCCCGCGACAGGAGCAATACGGGTTTCGCAGTAGGCATTCCACAGCTCATAAGAGTACTGCACCACCTCGCGTCCGAAAGGAACTACGAAAGATATACGGTGGCGGTACTCTTGGTTATGGAGAAGGCATTTGACAGGGTGTGGCACGACGGCCTCGTCCATAAGCTGTTGGACATCTCCCTGTCGCCTGCACTCACAAAAGCCGTCGCCAGTTTTTTTCAACGTCGCAGTTTCTGCGTTGCTGTCGACGACGTGCTATCCGCCCCACACCCGATACGAGCACGAGTACCGCAGGGCAGCTGCCTGTCCCCTGAATTATACGCTCTATATACGGACGATATACCCAAGCTGCGTGGCAATCTCAAGGACTGGGAGGACGACGTGATGCTGGCGCTGTACGCTGGTGACAGCGCGTATTTTTTATCGTCGCGAAGGGCCGACCTAGTCGCGAAGAGGATCTTGAAGGATGACCGCCAATGTCAGCAAGACGGCCGCTCTATTGATCGTCAACCAACGTAACATGCCTGATCAATTGCGCCTGAGGAGTCAGGTGGTAGAGTGGAAAACATGCGTCCGATACCTGGGCGTTCACATCGACCGCTCACTGAGTATGATACCCCAAGTAGACCACGTCATCCAGATGAGTCATGCTGCGCGCGCAAAATTACGCCCCGTTCTCGCCTCCAGACTATCCATCAGGACAAAATTAGCGATCTACAAATGTTACATACGCTCCCGCTTGACCTACACTGCACCGGCTTGGTATGCCCTTTGCTCGAAACTGCAGCGTCACCGTCTCCAGGCCCAACAGAACATAGTTCTCCGTATGATTTCAGGGACCGGGTGGTATGTCAAAAACGACGTGATGGCCAGAGACTTAAAAGTCGAAACCCTTGAAGAGTTCGTAAAGATGCTGGCGCGACGTGCCTTCAGTCGCGCAGACGCAGGCCCCTATACCTCGCTACGTAACCTAGGACCACACTACGACCGATCGATGAAAGGATACCAGCTCGCACGAGCCCTGGTATCCAAATCTTCCAACGAAGAGAGATGTAAGCTGACGGACACCGGAAGGCAGACGAATAGTCGTCATAAAGGATTGACCCAAGAGAACAGTGTCCCTCCTGAGAAGATGTCCGGGTTCTAGCCATAGGCTCATACCCGCATCTGCACCCGCAGCAGGGTGTAGAAGATCCGCGATGACGACGACGACTAGCCGCTTCGATTTAATTGTTCTAAATTCGAACCGTTTAATTGGTTGCTCTATAATAGTATAAGAATGCAGCTGCATGCTTCATTCAGCCTCCACTACCGCAGTACTGCATTTAGTCTACAGTTTAGAATAGTACATCGCATACGTGTTAGAATATCAGAGGTGAAACTCTGCGCCTCTATAGACACCGGGTGTTCAGAAGTATTATTTTGATGACCTACGTAGGCGAAGCGCCGCTTCTGCAAATAGTCATCCGATCAGCAAACAACAAAAACGGGCCGTTAAGCGTTCCATTCTCGTACGCACGGTTCGTCACAGTTTTTAAACTTAAAATTATATTATAGTGTCCAATTTTCGTTATAGTCAATTTTATTTCCATGTTATACATCATTAAAACTTTTTAAAATAGCTTTTTCATGTTTTTGTTCGAAGTACAGTAAAATTGAATTATCAAGTGACGCTTCTGTGAATAATCTAGAATTCATGGAGTTTTTTTTCGTGATTATTATTATTAACCTTTCTTCGAGTTTCATAAAATTGCACGAACAAAACACGCACGCATACACTTATGTATTTAAATAGTTATTGTTCGAAATTAATTTAAGCATCTCTTCCCAGAATCGTTCTTATATTCCCACAGCAAATTTCAAGCAAAGCTCGGTTGTCCATGTACAAACATTAAAAAAAATAGGTCCATTTTTCATAATTTAAAGTTGTTTCAATTTGAAAAATTACAAATTAAGCTAATAAAAGTGGTTTAAAATCGTAAAGCATATAAAAATGTTTTTTCACATAAAATAGTATTGAACAAAATTTCATTAAATTTACTTGAAGTTGTGCATACAGATACGAACATAATTGTACATCAAAACAGGCGTGACGTTAAGTTATTTAAATGTCGCATTGAAATAACCTTAGCTTTATATGGAAACTGGGTTTGGATCTAACACTATTATCATAGGACACTTTGTAGAAAATCAAAACGTTCTCCATCCCTTTTGCGATCAGGATATGTGTTTGTAAATTGATTATTCTCACTGTTTTCAATGATCCTATAAAATCATTTAGTGTCGCTTTATTGCGTATTCGCATCCCCTCGAAGTTCTTCAATGACCATGTTCACTATTTTATTTTGTGGCATGAGAAGTATAAAATACAACATTAAGATGATGAGTGGGGGTCTCCGTTTGTTTCTCTTGCAGTACCAGGTAAAGCTTACTTGACGGGATCTATAAGCACCACCAGACCTCACACGGACTACTGGTACCACATCGGAGACGAGATCCGCCTCGAGTGTCACTTCGAATACTTAGAAGACCGTCGAGACGTTGAAAGACGGATATGGTGGAGAAAAGACGGTGAGTTTATTAAAACTACACATAACAGTATCGGAGCCATTAAATGCTATTCTATTTGTTGGTGAAAAACATACAAACTTAAAAATGGTGTTTTTAAGAGAATTAAAAAAAAATAGTTTACACATTGTTTTTTAATTATAATCTAATTGTGTATGCGTGTGACGCAGTATAAGTTTCTGTAACTGGCCCCTTACATATACAATATTTAAAATGTAATTACTGTTTAAAAAAATGAATCTTTGGCTGTATAATACAGTTTGTTTGATCTATTTTTTTTTATTGTGGCGTCATTTTGAAAAACTGTGACATTAAGTCATTATTATTTTAATATATAATAACACTGGCCAGTAGACTGTTTTTATACGACAGGTAGATTCCATTCGAGCATACAATTCTGTTAATATCATATCATAGACTAAGACTTGCATGATTTCTAAAAGTGATGTTCTAACAGTTAAAATGAAACTAAAGTTTCATTTTAACTTAGTGTAAATGTAAATTGCATATCAAGTCGTTTGTCGGTACTGACCAGAATGGGTTATTTCCACTTTTACCTTGGCCAGTTTTAGTAAATTGATATATCGTTACAAACTACCAGGGATGCCACCTTGGGATGGTCATGCGTGGGCGCAGTCTCGGACAGCTGCTTGTGGAGGAAACCAAATGTCATCTAACCGAGTATTATTAAACCGAATGTTTCCTAACTGAATTTAATTAAACTAAATATCACCAAATAGAATGAATATTACTTGACCATATGTCATTAAATTGAATGTTGTCTATCATCTAGCCCAGTGATTCCCAAAGTGGTCCAGGTGGACCCCCAAGGGTCCACGGGAGACTTGCTGGGGGTCTACGTAGGCGTGAACAAAAAATGGGGGTCCATAAGATGTTAATGGGGGTCCACGAAAATTTATCTGCTTTTGATAGTAAAAGCAAAAATGCATATTTTTATAAGGGCCTACCTACATTGTTTTAAGTACCTAACTAAGCAGATAATATTTTAATAAGGCAAGCGACTGTTACTTGTCCAAACTTGCGTATTCGATATTACGTACAATTTCGTGTACAGACTTGCAAAGCGCTATCCGCCCGACAATGCTTAATGCTTGTTCAGACATGAACTTGATCACCACTATAAATACTTGATGCCAAAGGCAAACTCATTCATTTGTTTCCGGAATTTCGAAAAATAGGTGTGAGAAAATTTATATCAGTGTTTGCTAGTGCCGGAGAAAAGTAAGTACCTACCTTTTTTTTGTTATAGTACTTAAGTATTTTGTTTACGTGTACTAGTCGGTTGATCACAACTGCTTGTATAGATAGGTAACTTAGTAACTTACAGATATTTTAATTGTCCTCTTTCGATTTAAAGACAAACAGCACGTTTTATTCAATTGTTTTTCACGAGAGAAGCACTGTCTCTAAAAGGCCGAATAAGCAATATTGCAGAGCAATTAATTTTGTAATTTTCTTGCAAATGCGCGGGCGACGGGAAAGGGCGGGGCTTGAGCTTCGATGCCAGTTTGTCACGTTTTAACAATGAAGCCGCAGACAAAAATACGCAAATACACGGAGCGCGTGAACTCATTGATTTGATGAAATGTTAGTTATCGTTTTATGGACAATTTTGGGATTTCGACTTTTATTTTTCCTACACAAATATGATCAGTATTCGATACTGAGTGGTGTACTTTTATTTGTACTATTAAAATTAGTGGTAAATTAGGTACTTTAAAATTGATACCGTTTTGTGAAAACGTCTGTATTTGTCTTAGCGGTTTATTAGTTGGTCCCTTTACAAGCCGTAATTCTATTTCCGCGTGCTGACAAAGGCTGCGGTGTGATACCTATATTCAGAAAAAACTTGGTTACTAAAACATTTTTTTACAGGTAAGGTAACTGACACGAAACATGGCTACAGCAAAGAAAAATGTCGACAATATAGTGTCGATTATTTGAAATATGGTTTTGTTCCATCAGAGGCAGACAAACAATTGCCCATGTGCCTATTATGCAACAAAGTTTTGAGTAATGACTCTATGAAACCATCAAAGCTCGAAGATCATCTAAAAAGGTGTCATACTGATAAAATAGGTAAAGATTTAAAATATTTTCAAACATTGAAGGAAAAATATGAAAAGAGACCCACCATGCACAGTATGTTCGCTTCAACATCTCAAAGTAACGATGATGGCTTGCGGGCATCTTACAATATCTCATTACTTATAGCAAAATCTGGAAAACCGCACACTATCGGAGAACAATTAATTTTACCCGCTGTTGAAGAGGTTTTAAAAACTGTTTTGCACAAATCTCCATTTGACGTACTAAAAAGAATTCCATTAAGTAACAATACTGTACAAAGACGCATTGATGAAATGAGCTCTGATATCGAAAGTTTTTGTGCAATCATCTGCAAAACTCATTTTTCTATACAACTGGACGAGTCAACGTTACCCGGTAATGAAGCATTATTATTGGCATATGTCCGATTTATTATGGAGGAAGAAATTCACGAAGAATTGCTATTTGCCAGAACTTTGGAGACTGACACTAAAGGCGAATCAATATTTAATGTCCTGAGTAATTTCTTTACGGAAAAATCGATTCCATTTACAAACATTATTTCAGTGGCAACAGACGGAGTTCCTGCAATGGTCGGGCGATATCGTGGGTTTATAAGTCATCTCAAAAGAATTATACCAGGACTTACAGCTATTCATTGCATAATCCGCCGACAACATCTTGTGGCAAAACATTTAAGTGACAGGTTGAACCAATCTCTTCATTTTGTAATAAAAGCTGTCAACAAAATCAGAAGCAATGCATTGAATACGCGTTTATTTGCTCAATTGTGCGACGAAAATGATGAAGACTTCCAACGACTGCTCTTACATACTGAAGTGCGCTGGTTGTCGAAAGGTGCATGCTTAACGAGATTTTACTCTGTTTTCGATTCCGTATTAGAGTTCCTAGAAAGTAGAGATCCAGATTTAAAAGAAAACTTGATCAAATTCAAAGCAGACATTGCGTATTTGACAGATTTGTTTAAAAAATTTAATGATATTAACTTGCAGTTACAAGGGGACAGCCTGAATTTAATAAAAACAAAGGGGATAATTTCGGCTTTTCTTGGGAAATTGAAATTTATGAAGCAAAACATTAGTCGGCGCGAATTCTCTCAATTTCCAAACTTGTCGCAGGTAGAATGTATTGATGAGGATATCCATACCTACAGTCAACATTTAAGTGCCCTGCATGATGACTTCAAAACCAGGTTTGAAGATATTCTGACGATGGATATACCACCATGGATCATAAATCCATTTGATGAAACGGAAGTGGCCAATGTTGTATTACAAGAGGAGCTGCTCGAGCTAAGCACCAATGAGGAGCTGAAGGTGAAATTTAGAAAAGGCTACCAAACATTTTGGCTGCAAGCAGAAATACCCGAAAAATATCCTGGACTGTGGGAAATCGCAAGGAAATTTTTAATAGCTTTTCCTCGTCATACCTTGTCGAAAGGAGTTTTAGTGCCGTTACAAACCTCTTAACAAAAAAAGGAGCAAATTAAACATCACAGAGCGGGGGGATTTGCGGTTATTGCTCACAAAAATAAAGCCTAACATTGATCGTTTGCTGACACCATCAAATACATCCTTCCCATTAATTAAAATTATGACCTGATCCTATTTACCTTATTAATTTTTTCTTGTAATTCTATTCTTTTAATAAATAAAGTGTTATAAAATGTACATTTTTTCGTTTTTATTTTACCTATCGGAATATAGGGACAGAATTCAGAAGCGACACAATTTTTATTTTTGGCGACTTTAAGAATGTGGTAGAAATGTAGCAGCAGGGGTCCACCGAAACCAGTAAAATTTTGAAAGTGGTCCACGAGAAAATAAGTTTGGGAACTACTGATCTAGCCGGATGCCGCCTACGACAAACGCGATGCAATTATATCATAACTTTCGCCATGTATGGAGTTTTATACATTCACTTGCATAGGATTCCAGGCATAAAAGCCGACCTGTATACATCGCCGAGTTCTACGTTCGAGAACGTCGACACCAACCCGGACAATAAGTGCTACTGCCTCAACTGTAGTGTGATTTTCTACGATTTTAAGTGTTACTTAACAGCTCAACAGAGCCTTGCTCAGCTTCGAGGCCCTTCTTGTCTTTGTTTTCCATTGACCACGATTTTGTACCATATCTGCATCGAGACAAGCTTTTTTAAGGTCTCTTTTAGACCGTCATCAGTCAACTGGAGAGTGGTCTTCAACGCGAGCCCTTCATCGTAGGCAGTTCTAGGGCAAGATTCTCCATACGATCGGGCGATCACCATATGAGCGCCTTTGGACGTGACCATACCACAGCAAACGCTTCCATTAGACGTTGTCGACTATAAGAGCTAGTTTAAACTGCCTCTTATGTACTAATTTGTGTTCTTATCTAATAGTATGACTCCCGCTAACCAGCAAAGCATGCGCATTTCGGTTGCGTGTAGTTTATTTAAGTGCTGTTTGTTGGTTGCGCAGCATTCGGCTCCATACAGAACAGTAGGTCTAATCGCAGTTTTATACAGATGGCCCTTAATTTTAACTGGCATTTTCTTATCGCACATGTCGCCTGTGAGTTGTCTCCACTTCATCTATCCTGTTGTAGTTCTACGAGTAACATCTTTTTCGATTTTGTCACCATTACTAATTATTGACCCCAGATACTTAAATTGGGTCACTGTGGGCAGCAAAGTACTTCCTATCGAAACTTGAATGTTATTAGCGTTAGTGAAATTATCAAAACGCAAGACGTATGTTCCGTCTTCTTTTGACTTATTTTAAGACCGTTCGTTTCGAGACCCTCAATCCAGTCATCGAATTCTATTGGACCTCTTCTACATTGTTAGATATCAAAATCACATTATCAGCGTAAAGAATATTTCAAGGCAGTGGCTTCTGACATAGCTTTGTAAGGTAGTCCATTATAGTGTTGAAAAGCAGAGGACTAAGCGTGGAATCTTAGTGCACCCCGACTTCAATTTCAAACGTTTCGTCTTTGCCTGCTGGACCTAAGACTGAGTAGTTACGACATTATACATGTCTTGAATAATGTTGATAATACTACATTCTGGGACCAATTGTGATCTGAGTGCTTTTCAAATGAGGTCCCGTGGAATATAGTCAAGTGCCTTTTCCAAGTCTGTGAAAACCATATGAAGATTTGTTTTATTAGCGTCTGAGGTGCTCCTTCCAGTCACAAACTCGCATTGGTTCTGTGCAAGCTGTACGATATGATTAATCTATTATTTAGAATTTGTTCCCAAACTTTTAGTGTGTGACATCTCTGTAATTACTGCAGTGTCTAATGTCACATTTACCTTTATATAACGGAGTAAAAAAAACGGTTATTCCAAGAATGGGGTGTGGAATATCCCTTAATCAATTTGTTGAACAGCTCGTACAACCAAGCTACTCCATTATTTGTGAGAGATTTCCAGACTTCTACTGGTATTTCATCCGAATTTATTGTTTCTCATTTATTGTACTGCTGTTTTGATCTCAACAGGGGATATTACCATACAAAGACCCACTACCACCTCTGGCTTACTCTATTTGCGGTTTCTGGGATGAGACACATTTAGTAGATGCTTGTAATACTCGGTCTACCTGTTTCTTATATCTTTGTCTTCTATTAGCAGTGTACTATTGCCATCATTTATAAATTTAACGTTTGTTATATCTTTGGAGTTATTCTGACGAATTTTGGATATTCTGTGTATATTTGACTCAACCAACTGCTCGAGCTTAGTATAGAACTACGCATTTGACTCTGCTATCACTACCGCAACTTGCCTCTTTGTTTGCTTTTTGATGTTCTTGTAAATTTCAAAGTCAGTTTCATTTGAAAGCATCTTTTTTTGCTATAACTACTTCCTTCACTTTAGTGTTTCCACCATTCAGTTTCTTTGTTGGACCCCTTTCTACTTCGAACGGCCTAAGTGTTTTTCGGCCTTGTCAATACAGACTTTTTAAAGGTTTCCCACACTTAATTTGGTGTCATTTTTGCGATGTCCATGGAACTTAAGTCCTTCGACAGTTCTACAGTGAACAGTTTTCCTGATATTTCTTTTAAAAATAAGCATTTAAATTTTGATGTTAAATTTCTATTATTTTTTATTAGTTTTCAGAAGCTTATACATGGTGACTAATAACCTATGCTGAGTTTTGAGGGGTTCCCCTGATATGACCTTACAGTCCCTGTAATATCCAAAATGTTTCTGCTTTGTTAAGACGCAATCAATCTGAGAGGCTTCAAAAAGAAAGATGCTCACCAAATAAGTTATTTGGTAACCGTTTTTCTTTTTTGAGAAGGTGTTTACAATGACTAAATCAAAGTTGATCGCAAAATCTACTATGGCCTTTCCATTACTATTTCGTGTACCATAGCCAAACCCGCCATGGTATCTCTCATGGTATCTTAATACCAACATGGCCATTTAAATCACCTCCAAGGTGTACTATTTCTTCTTTCGGAATATTTTTTAAGAAGTTGCGCAGGTCCTCCCAGAAAGCCTTTTCTTTACATATAGTAGCACCTGTTTTTGGCGCATATGCAGACATTACGGCCGTACGCCATAGTGTTTGTAATACCTCGACCGTGGCTTAAGGAGGATGCCCTAGTAGTAATGCACATTATCTGTTGTGCTTTCATTGATAAAGAGAAAATAATGGCTATGTATTTTTACGGCCGGTCGCCACCTATCGTGCCCAATAGTGTAACTCCAACGTGACCCATGAAAGAATTGCTCCAGTGGGATATAGAGAAGGATACTTTATCACCCTGAAGCCGGGTTAATGGTCTCTTATGTTCCCGAGACAAAGGGTAAAAGAAAAACAATTATCGGGACTAAAAACCATGATTCCCCTTTCTTAGATAAATATTATAATTATTGTATTAACAAATTTTATCGCTCAGTACATACCAAACTGGTGAAGTAACCAACTGTGAATGTAAATTTCATTATTCGGCATAACAAAGTCTTTCCAATCCTATGGTAATAAAGTATAGACCATTATTTTTTTATATTTTCAATATCAATTATATATTAATTATAAAGAAAGAAAATATATAATTTTCTGAGTTTTCTTGAGTTTCGGTCACATTGAAAATGTCTGCGTAAAATAAAGTCATCTTCTCGCTACTTCTCAAGCATCGCAACTACAGAATAAACGTGTTCAGCACTAGGGCTATATAAACGTAGGAGCTCAGTACGATACTATTAATATTATAGACAAATCAAACATTAAATCATCAAAGTATCAGTTAGTATTAACTCGGGCTCAAATGAGGCAAATAATATCAAGTAAAATTTCAATCTCACTAAAGTCAATCAACTCTACGATCGAATTTCCTAAGTCCGCTAGAGCACTCCGATTCGTTCATACACGTATTACAATACTAATTATATAAATTTCATCGAGTAAATAAAGTTCAAGTAAATTGTACCTTATAATTAAAATGCAATAGATAAATAACACATTTTATACAATACACAGTCAAATAAAATAATATGCAATAAAATTAAATTAAAGATAGGAAATAAAATAAAATTAAATGTAAGTGGGAAAATATCATACTTAAGCATTTAATATATAACTATCATTAACGTGTTGTGCAAGATTTCCTATGTTTAAACCGTACTTATTTTAGCAAATTATTTATTTTTGTGTACCAGATCCACCTCTGGGGATAGGAGTTCAATTTGCATTGAAACCAGGAGTTTGACCTTGCAGATGGAGCCCCGTTTAGGAACCCATATACCCTCGACAAACTGTTCTGATGCGTATCAGACCTGCTCATCTAACTCCGGTACTTTTAAATATGACATCACCGAGATAGATCTAATGAATAAAGGGGAAATTTAATATCTCGATTAATAAGCTTTATTTAAAATTTAGGGACAGCTTCCGAGAGCTAATGCTCATTCAGGAGAATAAACTGCCAGCCTGAAAAATAACTATTTATTAGGAAATCTGCACACACGAGAATCAGTATGAGAATAAATATTAAAAGTGGTCGCTTTCCTGTCGGATCGCCATCCGCGACCTCTTCGCTGGACTGCAGACTGGTCCTTACTCAGCAGCTCGCTCGTCTCCACTCACCCGCAGCCGCGCCGAGGTCAGCCTCGGTCGCGGCCTCTGGGCTGTGACCCGACCTCGCATCTCCTATTTCCAAGCTCGACTGACTTCCATCCCGCGCGCCCAGCGTCCGCGGCCGGCCTAGGCCGTATTGTCTTCCCTACAATTCTTTTCGTAAAGACAAATGCGGCTTTCTCTTTTTTTTATCCTAGAGAGCCTGACGCAAATGTGCACAAATTGCCATTTTTAACGAATCATATATAACCACAATAATATACTAGTAAAATATAATTAAAGTCATGAATTGATATAATCAATTTTAATAAAATAATCAAATAAAATAAAATCACCAACCTATGAATATCAATTAATCAATCAAATAAAATTATCATTAAAATCAAAAAAAATCAATTAACATAACCTAAACAGACAAATAAAGCGATAACTCATATTTCACTTAATTAATTATAAATAAATGTGTTTTCAACTCATTCCTAACCAATTTAATCATCGATACTTCACCTGTGTGATATTTACGTATATTGATTTAGATGATTTCTAAATCAAAGTACGCAAATATCACACATAATTTAATTCATAAAGTCAATCATAAACATATCCAATAATACAACTCATGATATTAACTATAATTTGTCCCTATATCGAGATGCGAAAAAATATGATATACATGTAATGAAGCGTGTATAAACTTTTAATAAAATATCAAATTTCATACTTTCGGTCAACCGAATCAAGGCCAAAATCTTAAAGCATAAGTTGTACTGTGTATTGAGTACTGTGTACTGTGTACGAATTAAATTTTAAGTTCATATACCTAAACACGTAGTTAAATTTATAAATAAATTAAGTTAAGAATATATTATTAGGGCAATCATACAACTGTATCAGTTCACAAAAGTATACAAGGGTGTTGTTTTTTAGTTACTTTTTTTTTGTTGTTTGCATATAATTTTATTACGCTTTTCTAGATAAACGAGTCTACCGAATCTAACTAAATGCGTAGAAACAGCCCACCAGTAGCAAATATTTATGCTGTGACTATATAAAACAAATTATGTTATTTGATTATAAAAATATAGTCAAAACAAATACTGTGAAAATCTGTATAGCCATCCCTATTGAATTCAAAATCAAAATTGGGACCAACCGCATTGAGTTTCGAGCTGATATCTATATAAGTACATAATATGTTTTTGAATTACTGATTGACCAAACGAAGCCATTGCTAGAACTTATATTGTCACTTAAAAAACCACTTAGTGCAACAAGCCAAATTAAAGAATGTAACATAGTCAAACGTCGATTTTGACAATGTTTGTACGAAACAAATGAAGTTATAATTTTTTTCACATCTGTATTAATTTACAGCAGTATATTCAGACCACGCCTACAAAGTGGGTGAATGATGTTTTCAAGACTGAATACTTACTCATTCGAAGCACACAAAATACAACTCTTTTACAAATAAGATCGTACCTTAAGATGTTTTGTAAAACTTGCATGTGGTAGAGCCATTCTGTGGCAAACATAAAAGGGGCCATCTCGACTAATGAGAAACCTCACTGTTACAGAATACAGACACGGGGTAGCAGCTTTCTCTATTGAGTTTTGAATGTTTGGCCGGTGAGTGAGAGTTACGGTGACCACTCCCCTTCTGTTAGCACATTTACCTCTCCGTCTGATATTCTATTACTAATTTCGGGGGTCGCGAGGTCCATAGGCGGCGGTGACCACCTACACTCTGATAACTCGCATGCTTCCACGAAAATATCTTAAAAAAGGCAAAACTTCTGTTTTACAGATGAAAAGCTGAATGATGAAGATATTTTTGTTTTAAATAATGATGGCCAGAAAAACACATCAACGCTCTCGCTTTCTTCAACATTACAGTGGTATGACAACGCTTCATTACTGAGGTGCCAGTATGGAGAAGTTGACCAACAAGACGATTTTAACAAGCAAACGACCCTCATGACGGTGCGCTTGCTCTTAAATACTACTTCGGATCCAGGTTGGTAAAGGAACTGATTGGTAAAGAAACTAAAACTAATTGATCTTAATTTTATTGTACGTATATACCATCAGTCTACTTATAATTCCAGTCCTTGACGTTATAATGTCCTAGGAATCTATTAAACCCATTTTCTGAGTTATTTCTTTATTTGTGTGTGTGCGTGTTTGTGTGTGTGTGTGTGTTTTTTTATAAGGAGTTGTGAAAAATGCATTTAAGCATTCCAGGTGTAGGTGTTGTGTCTGGGTATGTCGGACTCGAACATTAACTTGGTGACTTATTAATGCTAATACCTGGCTACACTTCTCCTTATCTCTAGCCTCTGATCCCTACGGAAACGCTGAAAGCATTACCTCGTAGGGGGAGGGTCTAGCTACAGTTCTATCTTCTGGTAGCTAAGATGATGTTTTTCTTTTCATCTATTTAGCGTCATTCGCTCTTCTTCTTTTTATAGAACGCAAGTCTATGAGGACTTCCGCTGCTAATGTGCTGGTGGCTTTCCAGGAAACTTCTGATGTTAACATAGCATCGACGATAGTCTCTGGTTGAATGTTCTGGTTTAGTACCATCTTCAATTCTTCTCGCTTTTGGTTAAAATGTGGGCACTCAAAGAAAGCGTGCTCTGCATCCTCAATTATTCCTGGGCAGGACGGGCATTCCGGTGAATCATCGAAATCATCAAAGTGGCTCGAAAACAGCCATGTCCCGACAACATCTGTGTAAGATAGTAATTTACCTCGCCGTAACTCCGATTGACCTAGACGTCAATCCTTGGTATAAGACGGTGTGTCCACCTACCCTTCGCTGTGGCATCCCATTGGAGCTGCCATCAGCTTATGCTGTTTTGCCGTTCTTCTATGCTACGTTCTTCAGCGCTCAATGCGGTTGATTCGTTGCTCGCCAACTTCCAGCGTGATCATTTCCAAATTTTTTTTGCTGGTAATAAGTACCGCTTCGGTTTTGTGATGTGCCAGTTGCAAATTCACTGTATTCATCCACCGGTTAACTTGCTCGAAAGCGATACCGGCCATATGATTGATATCGTCTAGGAGTTTTGCGACTATTACTACAGCTGCATCGTCCGCATATGCTACGAGTTTGACGCTTCTTGGCAGCCTCAATCTTAACAGTCCATCATACATGATATTCCACAGTAGTGGTCCGAAAACAGAGCCCTGTGGCACCCCTCCACTAATATTGTACTTTCTCGGACCATTCTTCGTGTCGTATTTCAGGATTCTGTCTGTAAAGTTGCTAGCCACTATCTTACACAGATATTCTGGTACGTTTTTCTCTCTAAAAGCTTGCATAATACATTCCCAGTTGGAGGAATTGAAGGCGTTTCTGATGTCCAAGGTGGCCACCAGGCAATACTTCTTGGTACCACCCTTCCATCTGGTTCCTGCAATTGCCTCCGTGGCTGTGTTAACAATCAGGTTGATCTCGTCCAGGGTTGATCATCCCTTTCGAAATCAATACTGATTGTCGGCCAGAAGTGGTTCGATAGCGGCTTCTATCCTTTGGTGGATTATGCATTAGAATATCTTACTGGCTGTATCCAACATGCAGAGTGGTCGGTATGATGACGGTTCTTCCGGTGGTTTTTTTCCTTTTGGAAGCAGGACCAGTCTTTGCTGTTTCCACTACCGAGGAAAAGTCCCTTCTCTGAGGCATATGTCAAAAACGTCTAGAAATAATGTTAGCGCTGCTTTTATAAATGTTTTTAAGGCAATATTAGGGATTCCGTATAATCCTGGCGCTTTATTATTTCCCACTCGATTACAGGCCTCCTTAAGTTCTTCTTGTGTGACAGATGGTATATCCTCCAGTTTATCCTGAGTTTTCAGGTAGTTAAATTTGCGTTGTTGTGGAAACAGCGCAGTAACAATCTTCTGCAAGAGTTGTGGACAGGTGGGTGGGAGCATTGGCTGGCTTTTCAGGTGAGTCATGACTACCTTATACGGCCGTCCCCAGGGGTATTTATCCACCTTATTGATAAGCTCCTCCTAGCATCTTCTTTTGCTATCCTTGATGGTTTTGTTAAGCGCTTGACGTGCATTTTTATACTCTGTGATCAGTTCAGCTGAGTTAGGTCGTCGATAGCTACGATGAGATATTCTTCCTTTTTTATGACACTCTTTATGAAGAACACTGATTTGATCATTCCACCAGTGTACCGCCGGGCGTTGGTTTATGTTATGTTTCCTGGGCATACTTGCATCGCTGGTGTGGGTGACTCTCTTCATTAAATCCTTGGTCATTTCTTCTGCGGGTCCAGCAACGATTGGTTTGCTATCTATGGCTACTATCAACGTACTTGGATCAAAAGTCTTAACTTTCCACCCAACGGTGGTGTTAGTTTGCCTATTTGGCCGTTCACGTTTCTGGTCACATGATATCTCCCAGAGTATCGCATTATGGTCACTAGCAGTATATTTGTCCATTATCTTCCAGTCGGAGTTCCTTCTAGTGAGTCAGCTGCTTACGAATGTAAGATCTACATTCGTAAGCAGAACGTAGAACATGCATCTCCTTTGATGTAAGTTGGTGTATCACCATAGTTGAGCAGGACAACATCTATTGTAGTGAAGGCTTTCAGTAGTGCTCTTCCTCGCGCATTAGTCTGCTTACTACCCCAGTCCACTTCCGAAGAGTTGAAGTCACCAGCGATTGCAACTGGATGAAGTTGCTTCGCGTCTTCGGTCAGTTTGCCAAGGAAATCGGTAAATTCGACAATGGAAAGGCTAGGCGGTGCGTAACAGCTGTAGATATTAATGCCATCTACTGATGCCGCTACAAAGCCGGCGCTTTTATTGTTAACTATACTCTGAAATGGAAGCTTGCCGCAGGACCAAATGACAGCTTTGGAGGTTCTGTCAGTTTCCCATAGTTTGTCGTTGAGGTGTTTATACGGCTCTGATATGAGCACAAGATTAAGCTTTA
Organism: Eumeta japonica; assembly: GCA_005406025.1. NCBI lineage: Eukaryota > Metazoa > Arthropoda > Insecta > Lepidoptera > Psychidae > Eumeta > Eumeta japonica. Next base: position 155,213 of record BGZK01000743.1, read on the forward strand.
AGTCTCGTACTGTCTGCATGAGTAAGTCATGCGCAGCCTCACAATGACTGATGTTAAAAGCTGGAATATCTTCATTTTCGTCGATCCGATATCTTCTGGAGTGCCTCTTGATAGATTGGGCATCTATTTGAGCCGGCATGGTGAGCAACATTCTCTGTACCGAGTTGTTCAGTGCATAGTGCACATTTAGCTGACTTGTTGCACTTGGCGATTGTGTGTCCTTCTTCTCCACATTTGATGCAGAGTTTGGATCGGTCAATCTTGCTTTGACACTGAACAGCACGGTATCCAAAGTGCCAGCATTTAAAACATCGGACTGGCTTTATTACTGTTCTGATTCGACAGTTTACCCATCCGATCCTGATCTTGCTATGTTCTCCAAGCACTTTCTGCGCAATCGTTGCAGCTAGTGTTACTGACGCAGTTTGTGTTCCTCTAAAAGCTTTACGTATTTTTATAGCCTCTGCTGTTATACCACAATCGTTCCCGGCAGCCTTTTGCAACGCTGCTAGAATGTCTTCAATCGTGGTCGTATCGTCAAGATCGCGGATTTCCAGATCATCTTCGGGACTCGTACCGATGACTTTTGCGTCTTCTTCTAATATGCCCGCATTGGTCTCCCACAGAACTTTGCCTTTGTCAGCACTACCTTTGCACAATGTGATAAGCATATCTCCAGCCGCTGTTTTGCGGATCTTATTTACTGTATTACCGACTTGTTCACTGGGTACGGCCGTCTTGATTCGGGAAAGTATATCAGAGTACTTTTCTTTCTCTTTTGGCCGGATGATCAGCGCATCGGGTCTCATTGCAGCTCTGCGTGGTTTCTTCTGTGTCGGCTTCGGTGCAGGCATCTGGGGCTTTTCTGCAAGCTGTTTTGTGCGCTCGTTCCTCTTGCTTTTCTTCGAGTGCACCGTTTCTCAGGTTGTCTTCATTTTCTGCGTTGCAGAATTTTGAGAAGGCTCCTTGACTCTTCCTTCTTCTTATTCAAAAGACCAGGTCCTGAGTCCTTCAGCTTTTTTATCATATGCAATACCTTATCTTCAGAAAAACAAATTTTTCTTTTCACCTTCCTCTCTTGCGACTGTCTTGGAAGGCAGACTCAGTGTCCACCTCTGTCTCAATGTCCATCTCTGTGTTGGTGTCCGTAGCAGGATCATCCAACAGGGGAGGTGATCTTCTTTCCTTTGGTGTCCTCGATTGAGTCTTCTGGTCTTTAGCTTGTTCCTGAGCCTCCAGCTTTTGCAGTTTTTCGAAAACTCCTTCGATGGTTTCTAGCTGGTTTTTAATCGGCTTATGAACGTTTACTTTGGGAGCAACAAAGCTCCGCAGATCGCTAATCAGCTTCCCGAGAATGTCCAGGGCTTGCTTCTTGGGGATTTCTCGGCCACTGTCCAGTGCTGCCTTCAAAGCATTTCGACCTTTACCCGATATTCTTTCTTTTTCTTGAACTGACAAAATTCTCATCAGTTTCTTCTTAGTACTTATCTCCAGTGCTTCTTGTTGGGCCTCTCGCCCGCTTTCTTCGCTATTCTCTTCTTGATTGGTTGTTATATGTTTCTTCATATTTGTTCCCACGAGTACAGGGGAAATATATGTCCACTTCAGCAAAGCCCACAGTTTACTGAAGTAAGACCGCTTATTACACCCGGGGTTGGACCTGGTATCCCGGGGTGAACTGTTAAGAACGCCTGCTACCCGGCGCCATGCAGTCTTCGTCACGGTGTCCACATTCCTTGACTTGGCGTGTTCTATTTTATAGAGGATTTCTACCTCGCGACCCGTTCAGTTAAGCCTAGACCACCGGTTAATGCGAAACATGACCACAGCAATTACGGTTGTTGTTTATTTAGCATTACCCAGGAAGCAAGTATAGAGTATACCTACGGACGCGAACAACTCTACTTCCCTATGTGTGCGTGTGTGTTTGTGTGTGTGCGCGCGCTTGAGAGTGCGTGCGAGCGTGAAAAATTTTCAGTGTTTCTTTAAAATATTTTTTAATTATTTACTAATAATTTACAAAATGTAACTACTTATTTTGCTTAAATAAGAACGTCTATTGTAACAAACTGTACCAAAGTCGGTGAATTCGTTCGAGAGCTATTGGTAACGAAAAAATTAAAATAAAGGGCTTTTGCAAAATAACTTGAAAAATTCTTGATGGTTTCATATTTGATATGTTAATCATCTTTTTCTATTTGAAAAAATTGCGTTTAATGCTTTAAAGCGGATCAAAATCGAACTTGTAGCGTTCGAAAGATATTTTAGTAGAAAAATTAAAAAATGTCATTTTTTTAATAAATATGGTTTTTCGAATACGAAAAACTCAAAACGTATCAGAAATATATTTTTTAGCTCGTAGAGTTTGAAAACGCACTATAATCGATCTTTATAGCTTGATGAGCTCTGTAAGGGCGATTTATGTTAACGCCGCGTAAGCCCGCACCTCGGATTTCTTGTACAGTCGCCTCGGAGAACGGATTTCTTGCTGTGTGTGAACGAAATAATGGACAGCGTTTTCAGACGATCTAGCCTCTTAATTACAGTCGAACTTCATATATAGCGGTCGAAGTACAATTGCAACGGATGCATCAATTCTGCTGCAATTTATAGATGGTACATCTGCCTGCACATGTGAGTTGCACACATTTTAATCGAGGGGGTATGGCCCTGTAATTCACATATTTTACACATGACCGACAAAAGCGCTCGGAACAACGATTCACGGTCGTACTGTAACGACCGCCGCGGTTCTCGGCCTCTGATGCCCCGCCAAGGCACAATTTCATAGGCAACTCATAAGCGCATCACAATAATTTCGTATTTATAATTAAATACAGTAATAACACGATATTCACAATAAAATAACAATAAATATTCTAAAGCACGATAAATATATACAAATAGACAAAATACACATTTAACAATTCCTAAAAACTAATCTCTACCCGGGTGGTAATAAAATACAACTATTCAAATTATTTAATAAACATACAAAAAATATGGCAAAATACAAAACAATTCTTAACCTAGTCCATCTTATGAAATAAAATAATATATTCATTGACAAATTAACGCTCAAAGCTCGGCAGTCCTTAACAAAATCAATCAATTACTGCTACTTTATTTTTGAACTCAGAGCTCGAAAGTAGTAAGAAGTTTCATGGATGGCTCGCAGGATCAACAATTTTTAAAATTTTTGTGCTCGATATACTCAAAAACTCAATTAACTCAAGGAGTTTAAAGGCACATCCATAAATATTACAGTGAGAAGTTTTAAGGATCGCCCACACAGTTAATTGTTTTTTATATTTATTTTTAATGTAATTACAGCAAATTAAAGCTAATATAAATCAATACTAGTTCCGTCAGGTTCATTTTCTTATCGCTCTGCCGCAGCTGTAGGGGATCAAGCCCCTGGCGCTGGCACATTGAGAGCTGGGAGTTGTCGACGGCCGCGACCGACAGCCTAACGCACTCTCTGAGTCCCAGAACTAGTTGGTTCTGGTTTGATCGAAGTTAAATACTCGTTGCCTAACTAACACGTGGTCAGAATTTAACTGCGACATGTTCTGATTTTAGATATTGACATCCATACGGGACTGGAGACCAAAGTTGTCAGGGCACAGCAAAGAACTCTGTAACTACGACCGATCAAATTCAATACAAATGTGACTTGTAGATATATGTCTCTATCATGACACTTCCTCTTGTATAACAATCAAGTACAACGTTATACCCACATAACAATAATATGTGCTAGTTGAAGATATTGAGGATATAACAACATAATTCAAGTTATTTGTCTCTTCAAAACACTCATAAAAGTTATCTGAATTTTCTCTCCGTTTTCATATCCAGAGGCTGCGTACACACGCATATCGGGGACCATAAACACCAGCGCCCTGTACTACGAGCACCGCTACTCGGCCGGTGACAACCTTGATCTCGTGTGCCGCACATCATGGACTCGGGAGGACAAAGGGTACTTCGACACACACTGGAATATCATAGGTTTGTACAAACAGTGAGCTCATCGAATTCATTTATAACTAAATGAAATCAAATTGTCAAAAACAATTTCACTGACCGATCAAAAATAGGACTCTATAACAACCATGCAGGTATGTAAAGCTACAACAGTATAATGCCCTTAACAGAGCTCACAGCCCCGTTCAAGCTGTCCTATATTATATGGCGGTAGCCAAACACAAAACCTCATGCCCCAGGGACATGGAAGCACTAAAATATTTAGTCTTTACTGCACAGTTACAGTATAGAGATTATAATTACCAGTAGTTCGACCCTTTTAATCTACATCTCATGTCGCCACCGCGCAGGATCGCACACATGAAATTATTCAAAGACAAGGGTTTTCACAAATGCAATAACAAAATTATTCGCGAAACGAATTACGTGATTTCGGAGAAAAAAGATCATTTGGTTATTTTGATATTTAATTTTAAAACCGGCAGTATTTATGTCCGTGTGAGTGCACAAGGAATTAAATTTCTTGTGTTTTTTAACACAAATATGCAACTGGATGTTATAATATATTTGTCAAAATTGAAAGCTGTCAGATCACCATAGGGCATTATTATATATTTCTTCGACGTATTAACAAACAAAGGGTGAAAGAAATGCCTGATGTGATAGCGTAATAATGATATAGGTGTAAATGAGATGTCCACAATTACAACACCTTCCGCATTGTTTGACCTAGCGTTGCCGCTTTCGGCTTTAGCAATCGTGACGCGTTGTCTGAACGATGCAGCAACATAGTCTGGAAAACAATTTTTGTTCTGTTTATTTTCGTTCTGTATTGGTTTTGCATAGACTGTCTCTTTTATGTAAGCCCAGTAGAACCCCGTGACTATGCACCTCGCGTCAATTTCTGCGGAATAATGCTGCAGAGACAAAGAGACAATCCAGAGTTCCACGATAAAATTTTATGGTCGCGCTCGGATCTCCTCGCATAGGGAATCACGAAGGGTCACGACACGGGTCGGAACCTTTAAGTGACGCCGGTGTGCGGAGAGCACCCCGGGAGTTAAACCATTTAAAGTTGACTGATTTAGCGACCTACTCCTATTCAGTTAAATTTCAAGGCCTTTGTTTAATTCTTCAACCTTAACAGTAAGGTCATTTGGCAGGTCTTTGAGAGCATTCCGTGACCTTTTAAGAAAATGGTTTGCTAGAGGAGCCTCGTACGAGGCCGAAGCTGAAATTATTGGATTTGGGTGATTAATCGCTATACTGAAGAAATGCTCTGATGCGTTCTTCATATATTTGGAATTAACTACGAAGTTAAAATAAAATTAAAACTAGCACTGCGTAGAAACAGTATTGTATCGTCCGCAAATAGTGCTATCTGAACGCCTGTTTTCGGACACGGAATGTAATTTGTGTATGTGGAGTACGATAAAGGAGAGAGCGTGGAGCCTTGAGGTATTCCTGCTCTGATGGTTTTTTTTAGTGGAAATGGTGTGTTCGAGGCGAAATACGAAATGTCTATTACTAATATACCTATGTACAATTAGTACTAGACGATCTGACACCTCTAAAATGTACAATTTGTGTATTAAGCCAATGTGCCAAACCCTATCAAAAGCTTTAGTTACATCGAAAAATACTGCCACGTTTTGTGTTGCCTTTTAAAACCCTCCAATATATATTCGACCAGTCGGAAGGCTTATTGAGGACATGAATGGTGGGGACGAAAACTAAACTGTTTCATCAATAATAAAGCCTTTTTCGATTAGGTGGTCGCTTAGTCGCGACTTGAGAATTTTTTCGTACAGCTTACCGAGACTGCTCAATAAGCTGATGGGCCTATAACTAGTAGGGAGGTCAAGTGGTTTCCCCGGTTTTGGAATACCGACGATAACGGTATCTTTCTACACCACGGGAAACTAACAATTTTTTAGGCACGCATTAAATATTGCGACCAAGAGTACCAATAGTTGCAAGGTATATTGCTTATACCATCCAGGCCCGGTGCCTTTCTGGTTTTGAGATTTTTGACGAATCCGTTGACCTCATCTAATGTGACTGAATCTAGATCATCTTTCGGGTCGAGGGAGACTTTCTGTTAAACTTCCTCCTCAATCCGAGATGTGTGTAAGGGATCATATGGAGGAGAGGTGTGTGAGCATTGCCATTCAATGCTCTTTGCTAAACACTTAGCTTTTTCCCGATCTTCGAACGCAAGAGTGTCATAGGGATTCCTGAGGGCGGGTACGGGCTCGTAGCCGTCTAATTTGAGAGTTTTGGCCACTTGCCAATAATCTTTGTGAGTAGGGGTAATTTCTTCCATAAGGGCACTTCAGTTGTCGTTACGGGCCTCCCGGACGCGCTCTCTCTCACTTTGCGTTGGAGGGCACGTCGGGTTCATGACCTATTTGCGGGAGTGGGAAAAGCGCTCGCGCGGCGCAGGGCTACGTTTTTTGCTCTCATCAGCTTAAGAACGCCCACGGGCAGTTTCCTGTAATCGGAATTTACCGGAACCTTCCGTGAGCATTTTTTAACCACTTTTATGATATGAATGGTGAGAGTACTTATGGCATTGCCAAAATCGTTAGTTAATTCGATGTCATTGGGTATTTTGTTTAGGGCAGGGGTGTCGATTTCTTCGAGCGCGATTGACACCTTTTTCCAATTAGTGGTTATTTTTTTTTGTCCCTAGAATGGTTATCAGAGGTAGGCTCTAATCTCATGAGGACTGGATGATTATCCGAGGATAGATTCTGCAGCGTCTCTATGCAATCCAGCTTAAGATTTACGTTCCTCATGAGAGCAATATCCAGGCCTATCTAGATCTTTATCAGAGAAATGAGTCAGAGTAAGAGACGCGATGACGTCAAACTCTAACGTATCTCTGAGATCTACGAGTATCCATCCATTTTTATTTTTGGAGACACAACTCCATTCTGTATTTTTACAATTGTATACTAATAAAATAATAATATAATAACAACATGCTCACCGAGTGCAAGCAACGATTATAAATCGCTCCGGATGGAGGATAAACTGAAACTATTATCAGGGTTCCGTGACTTGACATAACCAGTTTGCAAGCAGTCGTTTCTAAATTAATAAACTGATGCGTGTCCATTGGACAGCAGTGCAGGGAGCGTTTGTAATGTACAACTGTACCTCCTCCTGAAGTGCCCTGTCTGTCTGTCCATAACTGTACGTAATTTCTTAATTTATTTTTTTTGGTTCGAGGAAGTGGAAAACTTCTCAGACGAAAGATACCTGGCCACGCGACCTAGCGACTGGGTTATGTGGGATTTTTATGAAGCGAACAACAAACAAAGTTTGGGGACTTCGCGTCGTGTGGGAAAATAATTATTAATTATTAACTAGGCTTATCGGCTCAGTATGGGATGTAAGGGAGATAATCTTAAGCGAGTTAAAATTTGTTATTTTTTATCGTTTCTACGAGTGAGGCGTGTTCGATAAGGGATATCAATTTTTCCGTCGAATTCGCGGCAAAGCGGAATTTTTTCGCGAGAGTCGCGAGCTCATTAGTGTCAATAATAGATATTTTTGAAACTAATTGTTTTAGATCGTCCGCGGTGAACGTCTGATTTTGTTTTTGAGCGGGCAAGACGCTGCGTGGTCCAGCCGCTGCGCGGGCGTAGCTTAGCGTGGATGAGACCGCGCGCGCTGCGTTCGGCGCGACGCGGCCTCCTTGGGCGGGGGAACTCTTTTTGGAGCATGCGGGCATCCTAAGTAATTGGCCGTGTGGCCTTTTTGCTTACATAGGACGCAGGCGGGTGGACCGTCTGTGTCCTTGTTGCATGTGCATTGCGCTGTACCGTGGTTACCTAGGCATTTGACGCAACGCGCAGGATTGAAGCAGTGGCGGGACGAGTGTCTATAGGATTGGCAGTTGTGGCACTGCCCAAATAAGGCGCGTTTGCGGGGCTGCTCTGCTTTTATTCCGGAGGGGGAACATACGCTTCTGATTTGGAAGAAGGCGACTTTCGTCGCCTTATCGTTGGCTTCTGTGCCTGAGATCAAAACTAGGTCGAGGGGCTCGCGGAAGTGGTTTAGTATGCGGCGTACTGTCTGCACCGGGAGATTTTGAGCGCGGAGGTCTTCCTTGACCTCATCGATGGGCATTTCCCTAGAGACTCCCTTCAGGACTACCCTGATTTCCCGCTCTTCTTTAAGGGAATAGGTGTGAAATGCGTAACCTTGAGTTACGAAGAGATTTTGCAGATTTCTGAAGTCTGCAACGGTTTTTCGCTTGCAACTTTAATTCCTGAATGGAATTACGTGCTTGCGAGATCTTGATGTTTTTTCTGCACATTTTTTGCGCAGCTCGGTCTACCGATCCTTGTTCTGTACGAACATGGGTGGTGGTTTCGGGCTGCGCGGTGCAAGGGTGGCAAGAGTGGCGGGTACAACAAAATTTCAATCAAAACAAACGGCTTAGTTCAGGTGAGCTAACTAAATGTGTGTTGGAGTACATTGTTGATATAATTATGATGCAGCAAATCCTTTTGAAACGATATAGATTGAAAGGCTGCAAAATAAGTAATTACGTTCAATTATGGACTAACAAATTAGGCGCTCCAAAGGGTGGAACCGCGTTATTATAATCGCTCAGTATACAGCTGTCCCATTGACATTCCACCATTAGTTACAATCTACCGCATGACGGGACATGGTGTTCTGATTTTAGTATCAGTCTACCTACCTCTCCCAGAAAAAATCGCTCCGGAGCGATTTAAAAGCACTCGTTGCCCTAAGGGATGCCGTCATTCTCTATGGCGACCTCAATAGTAAAATTACTATTACTAACTGGAATTACAATTATTCTAATAAGAGCGATAGAAAAATGGTGGCTCTCGTAGAGAATCTCCATTTTAATGTCGTTACACCACTCATTCTGACTCATTATCTCAGTATTGACAATCATAAGCCTATGTTTACGCCGTATTCTCGAGATTAAATGCAGTGGCAATAAACCCTTCCCTTACACTCGCAATCCAATTTTGTTTTCCTACCCGCACTCGCTGTCTTCTGTTCATCGAACGCGAACGCAACCGCAAATTGTTCATCATATCATGTGTTGTTATAATTATTAATATAATTTGTAAACCGCAAATGAATACTACGTGTTCGGTGTAAAACTAGCACAGACGCGCAGTCGTGCTCGAAACCACGGTGGCCGCCGAGAGTGAGGACATCACACAGAAGGGCGAGTTCCTCTCTTTTCCATCCCTTTGATTTGCCACTGTGTGAAGTTTCGAGAATAGGGGAAAAAGGACAACTCCGATCAGGAACCAGCGCATACAGCCTGATATCTTGAATATCGCTCTCATGAAAGGGGTAGTCCTGAAAGTGAGCTTTATTGAGCTCCTCCAGTGTCTCAATTCGGATCATCGACCCGTGCTCATCAGGTTAGGCTCTCTTACCGGGGACTGTTCCCTATCAGTTAAAACTATAATAATTTGGCAGAAGGTGTCGACCATGCTTGAGGAAACCGACACCCCGATATTAAATAATATTTGTATTGACATTGTTTCTACCACGATAATGAATAAGCCTGCTTATCCAAAATGATAGCTCAAACATATGACGGTGCGACAGTTACGTCTTCTGAGTAAAACGGTGTCCAAGCTAAAATTAATGAAAGTTCTTTATTAATTATTTTTGTTTGGTGTTCGGCTTTGGTGTTCTTTCTAAATTGTGTCAACGTATTGGCAAAACTGAGCGATTTTTCTGTATCATTAAAAGCATAACGAAATTTATTCGCGGTATTACGAAACTATTAGCTCATTACTGCGAATTTACCAAAATACCGCGCGTCGTCGAAACACGTTGGTTTTACAATTCATATATCCTAAATATAAAATCGTGATACATTTACTTAAGCCCACGCCATTCTTGTATAGTTTAAAAGAATTCGACTTTACTTTTTATTGATGTTTTTGATATTTTTGCAGAAACAATATTCTTTACGAAACCTTGTACAAAAATACTTGTGAAATAATTTGCTCGGTGCAGTAGATTAATGAGTTTAAAATAATCGTAGAAAATTTGAGAACAAAATTTTTGGATATTTATAATAATACTGTGACCACTTGTGGCCAACCTAAAGAAAACGTAAAGTAAAAAAATACAATATTATATACTTGGCAAGATTGCTTGCCAAGTATATAATATTTGAGCTGTTGAGCTGAACCGTATACAAGATTAAGCTGTTGTTTGCCTATCTCGGCTCACATTTCTATGATCGCCATTGATCGAAACAATATATTTTGTGGTTTGCTTTAATACATGCACATTCATGATTACCACTGTGGTTATTTTTCTGTTTTATACCATGGCAAACAGAAAATACAAAAAATAGACGTACTCTTTAAAATTCATTTGAATTAAATGAAAGTCGACTTATCTATTAAATGTAAGGCTGACACTATCCGATTGACCGTTCTATTTCGCATATATCTAAATACAGAGGAAGGAGTATAGTACTCTTGAGACGAATGTACGTAATAAACACTCGTCAGCGACCAAGGCTAGTACCCAATACCTCAAAGAATACTATACGCTTTGAGGCTATCTTTTTTCATGAGTGAGTACGTTTGTCGTGCCTGTAGGCTGCGGTAGGCGGCAGACCTGTGCGCGTCCGTGCCGTCCCGCGCGGGCGCGCTACGCGCGGGCGCCAACGCGATTACAACGGTCGGAGCCTGCGGCTACGCGTGCCCTGCGAGGCACGAACTAAACTTATTGGTCAATTCATCCACCAGTTATGATCAATAATCTATTCTATAAAACGAAGAATAACGGCTTAACGTCTCATTGTTGATATTAAATTTAATGTCCAGTCCGGACTCTCACGCCACATGTCTCGGCGAGTGGAGGCTGCATCAGTGCTGGCTATCCACACTCGATTTATGCACTTGCTCGCTACATATACTACAAGATGGATGTGATTGAAGTTACTGCGTTTAGCTACTTTATTTGCCTAACTACCTACCTACTTAATATTATAATGTCTTGTGTCTATATCACCTAAATAAAAAAAGAAAGTCATAACGTAGAATGTGGTGAATGACGTCAATACACCCCAACAGGACGATGTAAGTATTTGACGATTTTGTAATGAATTTATTATTGCATAACTTTTGCTAAGTGGCCAGTAGTCTGAAATACATAAATATGAAAGTTTTTTTATCCTTAAAATATTACTTTCTTTTAAAGGTAAACTATTGACAAACAAATTACAGCATTACTTTCCGAATCATCTTATGAATTTAAAAATTATTTGCGCGTGTCATTCTTCGATATTGAATACTTATTGAACAATATTATCGCCAAGCAAGATACTCAAATAAGGCATACTATACCACCCAAAGTACGACTTGCAATTACATTAAGGTTTTTTAAGGTTTATGGCTACTGGAGAAAACTACAAAAGCCTGCATTTTTCATTTTAAGTTTCAAGTCAACGATTCCAAAAATAATACCTGAAATTTGTGCTGCAATTAATGAAGCATTAAAAGACGAAGTAAAGGTAGATTGTTTTAATATTTTTTTTTATGTTATATTATTTATTTCCATATTATAATCTTTAAATTAATTAATATATAATCTTTAGAAATGTAATCATTTGTTTTTAGAAAAAAGATTATTTTTTCATTATACTAACCAAAAATATTCATTCATTGTTACAATTAAAAATTTCGAGTTAATCTCTGACCGGTGAAACTATTACTTGATCAGACAAAATTGATTGTGAGTCGTCAACTAGATTAAGATTTGCATTTAGATTGTGGAAAACAGGTGTATACGTATTTTATAGCGACATAGTATGGTGCTGTACAATGATGGTCGGCTTAGATAATGGCATTCGGTCAGTATTTTGTTATTTTGGAGTATGTATAGAATCAGAGTAAGATGAATGAGAAGAAACAAGTTGTTGTGACATTTATTGAGAATTACTGTTTGTACTACGATCTAGAACTGGAATATATTGAAGAACTGGAAGATATATAGCTTGAGACGACATATTACGATTTGGTACAATTTCATTAGTTATGACAGGTTCTGAATACGAAAAAGAATGAGGTCGTTTTAAGTTTCGCAATACATTATGTAAAGGTTCCGAGTAAGAACATTGAGAAGAAGTAGATCGTTATGGGATCTAATGAAATACAGAAAAATTTGGTGATAGGTCACTAATATTACGTAAACGGTATATAAACATATAATCTATCTCGTACATGAAAATAGCACGTTCATTTTCAGGTAACCCTCGTAATTTTTTTGCAAGTAACTTGCAGTACAACTCGCACTTGTCTTCTTCAGTTATTGCTAGTTTCATTGATGAGTTATTCAGAAACTTTTGCCCATCGACACTGGTGCTGTGGTGAAAATAACTATTGGCTAGTTGAAACAATTGGACATTAAAGCATTTGAGACTCTTCATTCATACTTGATGCTTACTCAATTTCAACAGCTTGTGAATTACAATTTATTATTAGAATGCTTTAATATTTTTAAATATTTGATATATTTGTTTCAGATCCTGTCTAGTGTTCAGGAGTGGCTAGATATAGAAAAAGAATTTAGAGCAAAATTTCCTCATTGTGTTGGAGCAATTGATGGCAAACATATAGTTTTATAATACCCTGTTGGATCTGCATCTGAATATTTTAACTACAAAAATGCATTAAAAACTGTTCTCTTAGCATTAATTGACAGTATTTATCGCTTTGTTTTCGCTGACATTGGAAGCCAGGGACAAATCAACGATGACGGACTATTTAGTAATTCTTTATTGTGGCAAAAAATTTACTCAAATAACTTTAACTTGCCAACACCATTTCCCCTTCCAGGTTCGGATAAAAATATACCTTATGTATTTATAACAAATGGCGCATTTGTTATAGATACTCATATAATTAATGTGTGATTGCCATATCCAGGCAATCACACTTCTGGCTCGCAAAAACGAATTTTCAACCAACGATTATCAAGCACATGTGTAGTGAAAGAGAATGTTTTTGAAATATTGTCGTCAAAATTAAAAATTTTCAGAAAACCTATTTCTTTAGATCCTAACAAAGCATCAGTACTAACAATGTCATGCATTTTACTGCATAATTTCCTTAGAAGGAGTGAAAGATCTACTACATTATACACCTGCATGTACAGTGGATATTTTTGATGATAATAGGATTTTTGTTCAACCCGGTTTTTAAAGAAATGACATTCACAGTGACGGTGCCTGACAGCGCCTGAATCAAATACCACGCAGAGCAACATCAAATGCAACTCAGATAAGAGAAGAACTTACTTCATATTTCTGTACAAACTCATAATATATGCAATAAATTTAAATAATTCTGTGGAAATAAACTAAAATTCTCACTTAATTTAAGAAAAATATGGTTTACTTTGGTTTACTTACCTGTCTCTCTGAATTTATTGTAGATAAACATTCATTGATGTCATGCAAAAAGCTTTCCATCAGTTCGTATAGAAACCATATAGATTTATAAATATCATTTGTATTGGCACCGGATTTAATAAAAGCTTTTTTCTTTCTCAGGTGCTCTCTAAAAGTTGCCATTAATGTTATGTTTTTAATTTCTGTATAGGTATATTTAATTCTTTGCTTATCCGATCTCATGCGTAGTCCACTTTATTTTTATCCTTATGATATGGATTTTTTGGATTCCAAATGATTGGTTCTATTTGATGTAATTCCATAAAAGTGGTACACAAATCCTTACTCTGCATCAGTTAACAACAGAGTGAGGAGCGCGAAAGTGTAGCTGATTCTCTTACCTCCTCCCTCGCGTCCTTTGACTCGCGTCCGTAAAACTGATACAAAACGGAACGACACAAAGCTACGAGGCGAGGCGAGGGAAGACGAGGGGCACGAACGCACCGCCCTCTCTCTCTCTCATATTTGCGTTCCCTCGTGTAGCCTCGTGGAAAGTCAAGATGGGACATAACATTATGACGATTCTGTTACCTTTGCATAGATTTTTGCCGAAACACGTAGAGGTTAATATTTCATTAAACGGTTAAGTATTTGTCTTTGATTGAGAAAGAGTTGGAGCGGTACATCGCAATGCTGAAAACATTTGTATACATTCTAAAAACATATTTCATCAACATCTATTTTTACTCATCTGCATCTGCTCCTCGTACTGTCTGCAACAAAACACGACCTGTTCAGAATACGAATGAAGTAATGAAGCACCGTCCACTGATGAATGTGTTATTTATACACGAAAAAGCTCTCATTTAATGACAAATAATAGTAAAATGGCTTTAAATCCGAATTTAAGTTTAGTCATATTTGGGATGACTTTGCAATAATGTTTGTAATATCTTACTTTCCTTTTCTGCTAATACATAGCTATGCTGTATTTTACAAACTGTAATAAGCTCTATTACGCCGGTGCACCCACCACTTCTCAAACCTCTTTGTTTACGTTATTATTTATGTGTACGTCACAAATAAACTTACGCTGTTTAAACAGATGAAAGGTGTGAGGAGTATTATTACGTAGGCACTCCCTTATTTCCTTCGGCGTTGCACATGACGGTGGCCAAAAGACATCACCTCTGGACACTTCAGTGCAAGTTCGTGAATGAAACACAAGGCGTTTATCAAACGGAAATCTTGGCGATTCGTCTGTTACTGAAAGAGAAATACAAAAATCAAGGTTTGTGGTTTGTCCTGTTACCGGTTTATTTTAAAAAGCGTTCCTTTAGGGACATCCATTAATTCAAGTCGAGCCGAATCTCAGCCAATCTTGCAATATCACATAATTTGTTTTTACACAAAAAAACACTGCAAAATTACAAGAAAACATTATAAAATTAAATATGTTTATTATAAATATTGTTATTTATATACAAAATCGAAATTATTTTTCATTATATTTTATTTACATTTATTTGTATTATATATTCCATTAAAATGAGGGTAAATACTATACAATAATATTTATCGACTTACGGAGTGCCTGTGTGCAAGCGACAACGACTTGCAGTGGCTAAATCGGCGAGGGTGAAAGAGCGCGAAATTTTACTGAAAATCACATGGACATGGTTCCAATGGTCACTCGCTAATAAAAATTAAGCAAATTATTTTTTTTAATAAACCCAACGCAATCAAACACAGATTAACGTATTTGCACTAAAATATGAATTTATAAAATCAAACGTGAGTAAAGGGGGAGGGGGGACTCAAAAATCTTACGAATTCTTACCAAAAGGGTCAAAAAAAGGAGAGAAAGTATTAGGCAGTAAAGCTCAAAAGATGCATTTTTATGTCTATAATAAATAGCTCAGTGAGATCAAAAATAACTCCGAGTTCAAACATTTCGATTTATTTAAAAAAAAAACCATTATTCAGTTTTTAAACTGCAAGATATATCAAACGCGTTGTTCAATTATAATATGTTTTACGGATTTTAACACAGTTTTTGAAGGAAAGAATGTTGACGGATACCGAAAATCAATCAAACAACAACTTTAGAAGCTATTTAAAAAAAAATACTGATTTTGAATTTTTGTTAACGATATCTCTTGAATGAACCAAAGGATTTGGTTATAATTTTGCATTCCACGTTGTGTGTTTAAAAGAATAATTGTCTCAACTTTAGAATTTAACGGTAAAACAATTTCATGTACAACATAATAAAAAACTTATTTTTTAAATTTTTGGCAATCGATACACTTTTTAGAATAAAAGCTGGTTAGATTTTGGTATCGATCGATATCGCAGTATAAAAGTTAATTAAAAAATAATTTACTGATAATTTAACTTTGAGATTTTGAAAAATCTACCTGGCAAAATCGGTTCAAGTTTTCAGAAAGTCTAATTTGAGTAGTCTCCTTTTGAATTCGCAAGCTGTGTTTGGATCGGTTAATCCATTCAAAGTTATGAAAGTTTTACATACACAGATACACACACACACACAATACACAAACACATAGAGAGAGAGAGAGAGACATAATTTGAGAAACGGTTCAATTATAATTCTATGACTCTAAAACGTAAAATCCAATGAAAATCATTTTTTCGAAAATTAGACTGAAAACAGAAACTTTCCAATTTGTGATAATTATTTAATTTTCATAGTCGAAAGTTAAATACCATATAATCTACTAGCGGGTGTTCATTCCGAACTATAGTTTGCCAGCTAATAAGGAGTTCGGGAAATATTTTTTCGATTAGCTATATACTAAATCACATGGAACATTGAATTTGACATGTTAATCTTTTTGTTCCGACATTGCGTGATTTAATCAAAGCAAATTTAGAAAAAGAGTTAAGTTTATCGTCAGTCGTTGAGAAATATTCTATTTCACATCTATCTAATTACAGCCAATAGAAATTAAAATATCAAAACAACGCCAAGCTGCGACACAAGTGACTTGCGCATGTATTGATGCGTATATTAAATAGCACTGCATTTCACATCTAACCTACCTGTTGTAAACATATAAAGTAGAGGAAAAAGTTTTTTAAACAAAATCAAAATTATTTTTCATTATATTTTATTTACATTTATATATATATATATTCCATTTTGTAGGTAGTGACATATTCTCATTGCTCTAGAAATTTTAAGACTTCTGATCAAAAAACTGCGACAAGTAGTTTTAGTTCTGAAGAGACCGAAACATATGAAAATCGAAGTATGTAAGTCAGAGCTATATGGTGGATGCATTGCAACTTCCCAATAAACTCTCTCAATATTTGCTGCTATTCCGGCCGTTTTTTCTTTACTTTTTGCTAGAGTCTCATGAGCTGTTGTAAGTAGTAATCAGAATCGATGTTTTTTCCCGGCAGTAAAAGCTCAATGAATAATGTACTCACAATGCCACCATAGAAATCAACGTATTGCGATTTAATTCGGGTTTCACTATAGTCTGTGAAGCTTGCTTGCCTTTGGACCATGATATTTTTCTCGCCTTCTTGAGGTAAATAATTTATTTTTAATCACCAGTAATCAGTTTGTTCAAAACGGTTCGGTTTCATTACTTTTAAATTTATTTATTCATCAGCCTTTATTTCTGATACTAACAATGATTTTACATGCAGTAGCAAATTGTTTTAACTTAAATCTATTATATCGGGTTTCCCGGTTCAGTGGTCAGCGTGTCCTGTGACACATATGCCTCTTCCAGCTGCTTCCATTCTTCTTTATTGGTAGCTTTTCTAGACCAGATTGTCCCTCCAATCATCTTGATATCATCTGTCCATCTTCTAGTATGCCTACCTCTTTTTTTTACCATCACGTGGCTGCCATTCTGTTAAAATTTTAGTCCATTTAATTCTGCTTTCCCTGGTCATATGTCCTGTACATCGCCATTTTAACCGTCTTATTTTCTTTATTACGTCTTCCACCTTTAATATAGATCTAATGTCTGTTGCTCTTTTGCGATCTTTTAGCGTCACGCCCAACATACTCCTTTCCATTCCCCTTTGACACGATCTTAGTTTTAAAAGATGTTTTTGAGTCAATGCCCATGTTAGGCACCCACACGTAAGGCATGGCAAGATGCAAGAATTAAACACTTTTCTCTTGGCTGTCATAGGAAAGTGTTTGCTTTTAAATACCTCTTTAAGGGACCAGTATCTTTTCCAAGCACAGGCCGCTCTGCTTTTTATTTCTATGTCTGTCCGGTCTCTAAAAGATAATAATTGCCCTAGGTATGTATAGTTTTTAACACATTCAATAACTTCATTGTCTACTTTTATGAATATTTCTTCTCTGTTTGTCATTATTTTTGGTTTTGATTTATTTATAATAAGGCCAACTACTCTGCTTGCCTCAGTTAGCTGTTGTAGAATATGTTGAATGGTCTTCACGTTGTCAGTTATTAGAACTAAGTCATCGGCGAATATTAAGTGGCTAAGTTGTCTACCGTTGATATTAATGCCAAAATTGTCCCACTTAAGATCTCTGAATATGCTTTCCAAGACTGCTGAAAAAAGTTTTGGCGATAGCGGATCTCCTTGTCTCACACCTCTGGCTATTGGGAACTCTTCACAGGTTGATTCCAGTTTTATTTTCACTGTGCTATTTGCGTATATATTTTAAATTATACGTATGTATTTTTTTGGCAATCCCTGCTGAGCTCTCCAAAGCGAATCGTGTTCTATAGAATCAAATGGTTTACTATAGTTCACAAATGCGATGTACAAGGCTTTACCGTTTTCTTGACATTTTTCTATTAGCTGATTGATGACATGCATGTGATCAGTAGTTGAAAACCCCGCCCTGAAACCAGCTTGTTGTTCTGTTGTGCGTTCATTATTCCTGTTATTCTATTTAATATCAATTTGGAGAACACTTTATAAATATTCGACATAAGGCTTATAAGCCTGTAGTTTTTTATGATGTTCCTATCCCCTTTTTTGTGTAATAATGTAATTGTGCTCTTGGTCCATTGCGATGGTATACATTCTGAGCTTAAAATAGAATTGCATATTTCCATGAGTTTTCTTCGCTTTTCCAGTACTCTAGTTGAGATTTTGATCATTTCTTTTGAAATTTGATCTAGTCCAGAAACTTTATTGTTCTTTTGACTGTTGACAGCTTTTTCTATCTCTGCTTGTAAGGAAACTGGCATGTATTCGTTCATGTCGTCATTATCGAGATTTATAGTTTATAGATGTAACGCTAGTATTTCGTTCTGTTGCATAGTTTTTTATAGAAATCAGTTGCTGTCTGTATTATAGCTTTTCTTGTTGTTTGCTGTGTTCCTGCTTTATTTTTAATTTTTGGGATCCACATTTTTGCCTCTATCAGTTCTTTCAAAGCTTTTTTAACTCCTCCTGTTTTGTTTATATGGTAATTAAGTACATTCGTTCTTTTCTTCTGTCTTTTTTGATGCTGTTACTTATTTTTTTACTTAATTCTGATATGGCCTTTAGATTTTCTTTGTCTTTTCCAAGTTTTAAAAGTTTTCTTCTTTCTTCTATTAATACTTTAGTGTCATTTTCTGTATGGGTTGTCTTAAGCTTTGCGGATTTGTTGAACAGTGGACTATATATTTCTTTTATCTCATCGTTATATTTATCTTTTATTTCGTTTTTAGGTGTATTTATGAAACATTGTTGTTGTGTATTTATAGTTAGCTTTTGCATTGTATTTTTTTCTACTCTTTTTAGGTTCAGTGATATTTATTACTGCTTTCACTATCCGGTGGTTAGTATTGAAGTTAAATTGGTTTAAATGTTTATATCATGAAAAACATTTTTTTTCTTCGTTGCTATGTTATCTATTTCGTCTCTGTATGATCCATCTGGAGATAACCAGATCCATTTTTTCTTCGGAACTTTCCATATAAAACTGTTAATCAATGCAAGATTGTTTTCCAATGTCAAATTTACCTATTATATTTTCTTCACCAGTTCGTTGAGACCCTATTCTACCATTAAAATCTCCTATAACCGTAATGTTTTTGTGTGCATCTTGTAAGACTGATGACAGCTGATCATAGAAGATGTCTTTAACCCGTTCGTGTTGTCGTTCAGTGGGAGCGTATACTTGAATAAACGACCATTTGTGTTTGTAGCCCGGCAAACGGATATCGAGTACAGCTATTTTCTCTGATATACCTATAAATTCTTCTATATTTTTTTCTAAGCGTTTTTTAATCATGAAGCCGACTCCGTAACTTCCCTTTGTTTTCTCTTTATAGTATAAGACATATTCCTTTCTATTTTCAATGCTTTCACCTAATCTTCTTATTTCACTTAAACCTTTTATGTCCCTAAATATTTTATTTTTGAAAGAGCTTACTCTAATTCGATAAGTTTCTCTTGTGTTCTCAGTGTTAAGCACTTTAATTTACAAATAGAGTTTCCTATTTTCTCTTATTTTTAGTGTTTTGGTGTTATTGGTATTTTCTTTTATTAGAGCTGGAAGGGATTGGTCAATATTCCCCACGGTGACCAGCTGGCTTGGCAGGGGTGTTGTTATTTTATTTGTCTTGGTAGTAATTTTTCGTTCATTTTTTCTGATCTTACGGTTTCCGATGTCTATTCTTTATTTATAAAGGATGTTGAGCAAGCCCTGCTCCTGTACACCCTTTCGAAGGCATTTATTTTGTTTATTTTTGTCGGATCGTTTTCAGTGTCATTAGTTTTCTTTGGTGAGGCAGATTGGTCTCTTTTCCTTTTATCTCGCATTTCACTTGCTTCACCTTCAACAACTAGTTTGTCGTATTTTATGTATGCTATACGTCCCTTTTTTCGTTCTTCATTTAACTGAGGTATTAGTCCTTTCCTCCTTTCTAAAACTTCTTTACTGAAATCCTCTTTAACGTAAATATTTTTTGGCAGCTTTTCGCAAAACCTCATCTCTATTTCATGCGTTTAGCATATTAATTAAAATTGGGCGAGCTTTTTCATTTACTTTACCAATTCTAAACGCTTTGTTAACATCTGTTTTATGCATTTCGATACCCGAATCGTTTAATGTTTTTGATACCATTTCCATTATGTTAATATTTTCATTCGACTCTTCAAAGCCGTAGAGTATTAAATTATTCTCCTTTTTTCCAAATTCTAGGCGTTTTACTTTCTTATTTAATTTCACTACTAAAACAAATTTTATTCTATAATTGGTGTTAACTTATCATCCATTTCTTTAAATACCGCTTTTGTAATTGAATCTGTTAGGGTTGTTGTTTGTTTATCCATTTCTTGTTTTATTTTTGAAAATAGTAATTGCATTTGTTCGTCCATTTTAAAGTTATAAATTCAGATTTTAATAACAAAACTTATTATAATGGCAATGCTAAAATAATTTGGTAGAAATTTATTTATAAATGTGGTAACACCGGAAACATAGATTGCGTGTAACGAAACGTAATGCTCTTATCTCTGATGTTGATAACACTGTTATAAAACGATAAAGTCAACTATTATTCATATGTTATGTTATTACAGAGATTTTTGCATTTATTTTGTTCGGAGCAAATACACAAGTTTTTTATCACTTTGTTTGCACTATTAGTCCGTATTATTCGATTCACTTGCACAGTTTATAGTTTTGTTCAGTATTTCAACATTTATTTTTTTTATATTCTTGGAACAAAATTTGTTACGTTTGTACTATCCAACGATCAAACCGGAATTAACTACTTTTCAATAGAAAATCACAAATAAATACAGGATTCATTAGATTTCTTTCAGTGAGCTCGTGTGGGACCCAAGTATTAAGCTTTGTTGTATATCCAGCTTTTTCAGATAGATCGAAACTGTTTTGTGATCAATCCCCAATTCCTTAATTACATCTTAAGAACTAATATATTGATCTTACTCTTATTTTTAAAAATGGTATCGACTTAATCCGTAACAGATTAACCAGAGCGAGGTTCATTTTTGACATGAAAATTACCAGACTGAATACGCTTGAACCAGTTTTCTGTTACTCTTACCGACAATGCATTGGGTCCATAAACGTCACAAATTTTTTTCGCGGATTGTGTCGCATTTTTCTCTATTTTGTAATAAAACTTCAAAATGTATCGAATTTCTACTTTGGATTCACTCATTTTTATGCACAGAAAAGCAATAGAAAAATGGAGGAACACAGTTTTTCATTTATTTTTTTAAATGTCATCTATTTAATGGTATCAAACTATCCAGATATAAACAGCACAACTAAAAAGATTTTTCTGCAAAGTTTTACTCATAAAATAAGAAAAAAACCTGATCAGAGAAAAACCTGACTTAATACTAAATTATTCTTAGAGGATCAATTATTCATGAACTTCTCAGAAGAATTCAAGGGTCATTTTTTCATTAAAAATATTGGTTGGTGGTGGGGGATGAAATTTAAGGATTACATGTTTTGATATGTGAATTGAAAATTCATCAAAAAAATGAAAACCAATCGCTGCGCAATACATCGAATTCGATTGTGAATCTAAAGCATTCAGAGACTTACACAAGTATACACAAAAATTTTAACATGAGGGGTCAAATCGTCTAGGTGGAGTTTAGTTACTTACAGATGAGCAGAAGAATTATCTGTAAAGATAATCATGAATATGAAATATAAAATATTATGTCAAATGGATATCATCTTCTTCTAAGGAGACACTACCGTGCCTAATTTATATTTGGCTAAAACTGACTCCAAAAACTACAAATAAAATAATTGTTTTTGAAGACGGTACTTATTTTATTTCTCTAAAATTTTTTTATCGTATCTATTACTTAAATATTATATTATCACTGTAAAAATGTACTAGCCATTGATTTGAGATCAATTTTTCAAAATTTTACTAAGTAACGGTAATATTATATGTATTCCTAAAGTTGTTGGAATTTGATATATTATTAATAATGAAACCAGTCCACTGTCTTTCATCGAATTGGAAAACAAGTCTGCATAATATAATAATAATAAAAACTTGCACCTATTTCCCAGAAGGGTAAGCAGAGACTATAGACTTCCACATGATACGATCTTTTCATATCTCTCTTGCCTAACTGACTTTCAATCTTTTCATGCAATCTCGTCGGTTGCGGGTCTTTGAAATTGGGCTCTTTTTTTAATATGCCACCAATATGGTGCATAGGATTTTATGAGGCAAACCTTGCCGACCTTTCCATCATACACATTCGCTCTATAGATTTTGTCAGTCTATCTTAAATCATCCTTTCTAGATTTATCAATTCGCAGACATCATTGATTTTGTCAAAGATATCTCCACACTCATTCAGAGTACCGAAACGGACTCCTCCGGTCCCTGTTTGGCCCATCCAGGGAACTAGGCAATTAGGCATGACGGATGGCGAATCTCGACGCCACAATTGAGTTTAGAGCTCCCGATTCCTCGTACGGAAACTTGTACCCCTCCCTCCTAGATACGATGGAACTGCCCTGGAATAGGCCTGGGAAGGATTGTCTAGCAAAGCCAGTACTCTCTTGGGGTAATTATTTTTTAATTATCAAATCGCCAAAGTTAAATTTTGTGAGTTTTAGAGGGAGTAGGAGAGATACGGAGGAGGAGGGATGGGAGGTCAAAGAGATATTGAGGTTTTGGGATGGGAAGTATAGAGTAGAAAGATACTGCCATCCCTGAAAACCTGAAAATAGTAATGACTGGAACAGACAGCAGCTCAATGACTCCGGGTGTATATGCCCGTGTGCCCCTGCTCAAAGCCGGTCAGGATTTGTTCAGGTAGACACCGTCTGGAGTAACAAGTTTTCATCTACACGCTTATTAAAGATAAACACTACGTATGACACAAAGTAATTAATGATGTAGTTTATAATCATAATAGAAAGTCCATGAAGATCACCGGTGCTTTTCATGTCTACAGACTTAAATGTTTTGGTAACCTCTACTGAGCTCAAGTATTAAATTCTAAACTAATAGCGTAGATCAGAATACTTTCTTTCGATAATGATTCGGTAAAACGAGGATTTGAGAGAAGAGCCCTGGTACTTGAAACGGGAATATCTCAAAAGGACTATTCGAAGACCGTCACAACTTCTACATCTTTTTTTAAGGTCTTATCATCATTCTTAAGTTGAAAGTTTCAAACTCGGGCTTAAATTCTCCCAGCCGCGTTCTTTATGATGGCACAACTAGTTTTCATCACATTCTTCATATCCATTTCTTTTTTATTAATGATTTTAGTTGTTACGCAAATCCAAAAAAAATATCAGTCATTTCGTAGACATTTTTGAAAAGTACTTATTATTATTATAAGTATTTTAGTCATTAAGCTGATATAATATAAAGTTTCAGACCAGAGAATACAGACAAAAACTACAGACAAATGGTTAAACGTGGTCATTGGAGTTGCAAGCGTAGCTGCTGCGGCGTTGGTGTGCCTCACGACATACCTTATCATCAAACATTTACACAAGTGGAAACAAAGAGAAAAGGTATTTTTTTTTCTTTTGCGATTAAAACTAGCACATTTTTATATTATATAATGAACAAAATTATTTTCTCTAAATTTTGCAACAATAAACGTAAAATTTGGGTCATTCCTTTTTGACTGCCACGATTTATTATTGGCTATAAATCTTTTCAAGTGCTATTACCAACAATGAAATTATTTTTAAGTAGGTATATTTTTATAATTTTCAGGTGTTTAACTTTCAAATTATTATACTTAAAAATATACCGCGCAGGAAATATGCAAAAAAGCTTTTCATGCTTTTAAAATAGTCCGATTTTGTTATATTTGTGCCTATAATATATTAGGATCTCTCTCAATCCGTCATGGATACTTACAAAGAAAAAAAATTTAAAAAAGTTTTACAACAATACCCCCTCTTTACAACAATAGCCTTGATCTTTAATTCTGGCTGGCTCTAGTACGAGTTGAAGCTGACACAAAGAATATTAAATTTTTTTTGTACATTCCTGATTGGTTTTAGCTATAATTATTGTTAAAAACACTCTTACTTTTATTTAAATCGATTGTTCTAATAAGTTATATAAATGTAAGAAATAATAACCGCTCTATCACATGTGAGTCGTGAGTAGAATAGAAATGAACGTAAATAGAAATGAGCGAGAATGCCGGTTTCCGTCGTTCTACGAAGCACCCCTCCCCCGCCGTCCTGGTCGGCTCCGATGCTAAATTAAAGTCAGAACTCCGAACTGACTATACGAGTTATGTAATATAACTAGATTCATGTTTTTTAAAACCAATAATTTCGTAGTTATTAAGGTAAGACGATATAGACCTTTTCGTTACGGCCCACTTCTCTGACCTGGTAACCGCATATTTCGGTGTGATTTTAAAGACGTTTCACATCAAAACTATGTTCTGCTAGCATCTGAAGACAAGGACAACTATTGTTGCTCTATGCGATTACGTCCGGAAATTGCTACGGTTTCTCCCTTTTTTTCTCTCTCTTTATAAATGTGGCAAAAGAGAACGCTCACGGAACTATTAACTTCGCTATGACTACATGACATTTGCCACGAGGAACCTTAGAAAACTTACTTTTTCTTTATGTAATTTAATATCTCATTCCTTTATTAATGCAACTGTGGATTGTCCTTGTCTAGACTTACACGCTACTGACATTATAACCTAAACGTTTTAATTATTAAAACTCTACCTACCATTTAAACCTCAAATTGAATTACCTACTGTTAGAGTTCGGAAATTAGTATAATATTTATATTTAAAACTCTATGTCAAATAGTAACTCCAGTCATCCTCAGATCTCTCTATTCCTTTTTGTGTCAGCCACACACTAACTACTGCATCAACTCCTGAAAAGGTACATACAAAACCAACCCTATTAAACTTGAGCACGTTCAAAGAACAATTCTAAAGATAGGCTATCTTTCTTGTAGATAAGCCCACTTTGAAACTCTTCCAAGTGAATAATCTGCTAACGACTAGAAAATAATTCATATTGTTAACTTTACTTAAACAACTGGTTATGAGTATACAGAATCGCTATTATTCACAACAATAATAATTATATTCACTATAAAAGGATTTGCAATTAAATTAGTCGCTGTTTAATAATAAACACACACACACACACACACACACACATGCATTCGCGCCACATATATTCAAGCACATTTTGGAAATTGTGTTGATATCCTGAAAACAGGTATTTATGGCTATTACACGATCCACACTTCACAATAACGCACTTTTTGTTAGGTAAATAAATCATTATCTTATATTACATAATACATATCCTAATAAAATAATGTAAATCTTAAATGCATTTTTTGTGGTATCGCAAAACTTTCTGGACTTACCACGTACGTGTACTGCTCTGCATGTATATAAGTGCAAACAGTTCTTTATAATTTTTTCATACCTCCATTAATCATTATGCGTCCATTAATATTTATTAAAAATTTCACGGGATTATATCTCCATTTAATATATAATTTAATAATATCTCCGTTTGTCATAAATATGGCAGAGATGACTATAAAATAAATTATGTACGCATTACATATAAATAAATCATAAATGACTGTAAATATAGTAATTTACTGTCAATTATGATTAAATTTTTGTTTTGTTGTGCATCGTGCTGAGTAAAAATCTCGCATTTACCGCAGTCATAATGCAACCAAATCCATCCAATAATTGCATTATATAAAATATTTAAGTAGTGTAATGTACGCAAATTATAAGCCGGAAAGGTAACGGACAGACAGCACGACTTACGAAAAACGCTTCGCTTTCTAGACCATGAAATAATAAAAAAAAACATTGATTTTATTCGAAGAACATACAAAATATCGTAATAACTGAGTTACGTAGGTCAGGTGTCCGACCTCGGTGCTGAGTTCCGCGAATGTGGGTTCAATTTAAGATTTGAACGTTAAATGGAGAATCGGTTACATTTTACAGAGACAGGGATATGTAACCGATTGCTTATCCGTTTTCGGTAATGGGTTCTTAAGTTAAAACAGCAGCAGCGACAGAACTCTATTTATCTGATTATTTTCTCAAACATTTCCTCAAGTACATTGCATACGTTTATTATAGTATTAAATACATTAAATTTTCTCATTTTAATTACTTTCAAGGTCTGTGCATGAAGCATCAACACCGATCAACTCCCTTTTTCTCTCATTTTTATTTTTCCGTCCCGGCTATGCTTCTACGATTTAAAGTTTAAATCCTAAATCGAACCCACTTTCGCGGAACTCAGCACGGAGGTCTGACGCCTGATATGCCACCTATGTAACTCAGTTATTACAATATGTATTACAATAAATCTCATAGATCACAAATTGATAAATAAACTTCTATGAGAACAGAGTATTTTTGCTTTCCGTGGCTCAAACTAACATTGTGTTGATTTCCATTGTTTCAGACTATTGTAAGTGCTTACGAAAACAAGACCAGTGACAAATCTTCTTTGGATGAAGAACCGGTGTACGAAGAAATTAATTCAGAACATGATACACAAAACCAAATGAACGAGGAAGTGATATATGAATGTAGTATAATCGAACCAAAAACAAGAGCAAAACAAGCAGTACCAGATGAGTACGTGCAGATGACTAAAATTAATAAAGCGAGACCTAAAGCAGACGATCAGAGGGATACAACTTATTTGAATCAAGTTGAGAATGAAATAATTAAAAAAGAAAGTAAAAGAGAGAAAATGGAATCAGATTATCTTGAAATGAGACCAAAGCATAAGGAAGTGGATTCAAAGCATGGAACACAAAACCGAATGAATAAACAAGTTTTAAATGAGTGCGTTATAATCAAACCAAAAACGAGAGCAAAACAAGCAGTACCAGATGAGTACGTGCAGATGACTAAAATTAATAAAGCGAGACTTGAAGCAGACGATCAGAGGGATACAACTTATTTGAATCAAGTTGAGAATGAAATAATTAAAAAAGAAAGTGAAAGAGAGAAAATGGAATCAGATTATCTTGATATGAGACCAAAGCATGAGAAAGATGATTCAAAGCATGGTAAGCAAAACCGGATGAATAACCAAGGGATAAATTAATATATTACAGCCGAACCAAAACAAGAACAAATCAAGCAGTGCTAGATGAGTAAGCGTAGATACCTTTAATACAAAAAAATGAGCCCCTACACAGACGACCAGAGGATATAAATTATTCAAATCAACTTAACAATGAAATAATTGTAAAAGAAACCAAAGGAAAGCGCATGGAATCGGAGTACTTGAACACGAGAAGAAAAATATCAAAAGACGAAAAGCTTTTTAATAAAAATATAATTAACCCAGAAAATCTCAATGATGGAATTACAAATATAAATTAAATAGATCAAGATGATTGAAAGAAGAAAAAATAAATGAATAATAGCATGTTGTAATATATAGCAATCTATACTATCGAAAATATTCGATCGGTGGGATTAGTCCGAAAATGGCATGAAAGATGTAGCACAGAGCGCCCCCGCATTTTCACAATAATACTAATTTTTCCGTTCATTATTTTTTCCTATATTAAGAATTATTTTACACTTTTCAGTTTGATTTATCATTAAAGTGTATTTTTAGCTTTTTTAAAGTATTTTTTATTTTTATTGTATATTATGTTCAAAGAGCAAAGGAAATGGTAACCATCAGAAAGTAAGGTGGTCACCGCCGCCCGTCGACACTCACAACCTCAGAGAAGACACCGGTGCGTTTCCGGCGTCTTAGGTGAGAATAGGGTATCCGATGGAAGAGAGAATTGGCCGATGGAGAGAGGGAATGGGGTAATCTGGGTAATGGGGAAATTAACTAAGGTGATATTAAAGATATTGGCGTTTATAGCATTATATTAATGTCACAAATGTCAATATCTCTAATATTACCGATATTTTTACATATTTAGTTTTTAAACTTAACAGATAGCATTAAAGACGACAGCGAGAGGCATACGGTGTAGTGGGGGACGAGCGAACGTCGGCGCCCGCGCCGCCGCGGCAAGATTACACATACACACTGAACTACGGGAGAACTACCAGCATCAAAAAACTATCATAACTTAATTTATATTTATTTCTTTGCAATGATTTAAATTAAATATCCAAATTATTATGTCTAAATTACATAGTATTTTAAACAATGTTAGTGAGTTTAAATTCGGTCGTATAATTTGCTCCCTGACACTAATATAGATTTATGCTATAATATGTATGCTATATAGTACTTGAAAGGTGTAGGAATAGCGAGTATTAGTGAAAACAAATTAATGAAGGAACAGTGTTTATCTTTGCAGAAATAGATAAGAAGTTTAGTTCAAGTCGTTGCTTTCTTAAAACTTGAATCGTGTGCAGAAATTAGGCAGTACTACAATATTTATGCAATCTTCCATTATATACCACAATTCATTATATTTGATGATGGTTTCAACCAAATAAATGCCTATTTTTTCCACTAGGCATGTCGACTCACTACGTCAGTCTTAACGGAAGTCAGACTTAGAGTCGAAGGGCGTACTAACTACGTTAGACAAGAGTAGGACACTGTATAGCACCACTGTACATGTATAACACTGTACACGCACCAGTGCCGTAAAAACAACGCAGTAAGGAGCGTTAATTCCCTAAAATCGGAGCACCTTTGGTAGTCAAGCCATCGCTACTATATCGCTGCATCGACTTTGCGAACAAGCAGCCAGATTGGTGCCCAGAACTTGGGTTGAGTGACAAAAGACATTGCGTCGTTATTTCATTTATTTGTGTTTAAGTACATCTGTGTATTTCATGTATGTGTATTTAAGCATCTGATTACATAAAACCCAAGCACTGATTAGTGTGTATTTAAAAGCCAATATAATACTGTCATGTTTTCCTAAAGAGCTTTTAAATTCCACATGAACGTGATAAACTTCTAACTTATGGAAGTGTGTATTTACAAATATATATGTCTTAATTTTTAGGAAATGTGCTTCTTCTGACCAAAGCTTTATTCATGCTACTGTAGTAGACTCTATAGAAGTCAGCTATGTATAATAATGTTAGTAGTCCTATAAATAAAACGATAAGAAATTTTATTTAATTTTTGTTCTACTTATTATTTATAAACAACAATTTGTTTTATTTCCGGAATAGCACCTTAACTGCACATACGCAGACTGCAGATAATACCTAGGTGTAATATTGCAAAAACGACTTCTACCATGGCTGTTTTTACCGTTTCGACGTGACGGGAAGCTGTTTACTTAAAAAAAAACCAGCCAAGTGCGAGTCGAACTCGCACACGAAAGATTCCGTACCATAATACAATATTTAACACTACATATTTTTTTTTAACACTTAATGAATAAAGTTAAACTCATAGCGAGCAGCGGAGCAAATGACTCTTAGTTGCGTACTGCGAAAATACTATTATAAAGCGCAAAAAAAAAACACATTTTTGCGTGAGGATACCCTTTAGTTTCAATTCAAGTTTTATTTTTATTGTTTTTTGTTGTAGCGGCAATAGAAATACAAACTCTATTATAATTTTAACTGTCTACCAATTACAGTCAGAGCATCAGTGGACTTTTAGCAACAGGGTTCCATTGACACACTTTGCGTGCGGAACCCTAAAAAGACATTACTCGATTTAGACATTACAGCGAGACGCCTAGAAATAAATACTTATTTAGCTTTATGTTGTAGTATATCATGTTAGTAGTTACATATTTGCTTTAAGTAGGTATGTCAATCAAATGTTCAATTTAGCTGTTTTACATGGGCTATCCACTTTTCTCAATAACTTTTAAATTTGAATTTTTTATTACATTTAAATCAAATATAGATTTTGTCCTTTTACATATGCGTTCGAATTTAATAACACTAAGTCAAGCCATTGCCACAGACGATATTCAAGTGCCATTTCAGAAAGCCGAAGGCCCAGTCCGTAGCCCTATAACGTTACAGTCAAGTAATCACACCAGGAAATTGCGTGCTAATGAAGTAATAATTAATCGAGGTCACCGTATTGTTGTAAACGTCGAATGTTTACAACAATATGGTGTCCGAATGTCCACGGTTACGAATGTCCATGGTTGTGTTTCTTGCTTTGTTTTGTGGAAATATTTCCACCGCGGCCACACCCTCATGGACATAAAACGCCTTCTCCTTTTACATCGAACGATCTCTCCAGCAATTATGATCCCGATACCGGTCGCACTTTCGATTCCAAAGCCCACCTCCGCTCTCGGTTTATATCTCGGTCTTGGGCTAGTTACACATGCCGGTTCGCTCTCGTTACAGATCATTCACTATTCCGATTATACGTCCTGCGTTATAATTTATTGAAAACGCAATCATAAACGATGAATATTACAATTGGAAATACTACTAAGTAATTCAATAAATATCGGGGCAACAGCCATTTGCTTACGTGAAAACTCCCTCAGTTTCTTATCTTCAGGTATGACAATTACATTTTGCTGAGGATCAAATTCGATTAGTAACGGATCCGAAGTAAGATTGTCCTTCACTATTGTGTCAACCAGATGAAAAAGATATTTTACCCAATGAAATAGTTTTTTGAACCTAATTTGATAAGGCAACCCCTTAATAAATGTTCATGGTTATAGTTAATTAAAATTATAAAAAAATGCTATTTTTAAAATTTCACCGGCGTGTCTACCAAACAAAACAAACTCCAGTGGAAAGTTTATAATATACACAACATTCAACACCTCGGTAGTTTACCTTTTTCTGGTCCCTATTAGGTACCTGGCAGCTGCGTTCAAACAGGTAAGTTGAAATCAGTAATTGCACTCTTCTATCAACTAATCGAGGTCAATTTTAAAATGAAAACAATTAAATTTCAAATAATCTAGTACAAGGTTGCTAGAGAAAATTTTTTCACAGATACGAGCTGTAAGACTTTTAAATTGAAAAAATGGAGCGAGGAAAACTATTAGAGAGCGCGTGCTATTCCCCACCATAAAAAAGACACAGTACTACAGCCGCATTCACAGGATTTAACGATAATCTCTTAATATGGAATATTTTTTGATATTATTGTTGATACTATATTAATAAATGTATTTCTTTCGCTTGCATTATTAACAAGCTTCTCTTTATTTTCTTCATTTATCTATTCATTTACCAGTAAATATCTTTTAAAAATTATATTAATCACATTACAATATGGATAGAATGATCACCCCTATTTATATTTTTAACAATTGCATAACTACTATTTAAACTTTTACCAGGTAATTGGTAGTTAAGTAAATGTTTTGAACAATATTACAATTATAATTTTTTTACTGCCGAACATGCACAACAACCTTCTATACATGCCAGTATGTCATATTAAAAATATCATTTGTATCAAGGTAAATGTTAAACTAAAATGTTAAAATAGTTTGAAACTGGTATAGTGCCTTTATTGGAATTGGTTCAGTATATAAACCGATAAATATTTACTATAACATTCACCGAACGACAGAATTCTGAATTTAATTTTAGTAGCAATAAAAATTGACTTCTTAATTTAAAGTCAGTTTCAAATACCTGTATAATTGGAGTTAAATATTGTTAACCAGCATCATATAATATTTGCTAAAACATACCTCTAGGTAATACTCGAATATTGTCTCATGAAATATACTCAAACAATTATTTTTTAAAACAATAAGGTGTCCATTCTAATAAACATTGAATTGAATATGAAAAGGCAACAAAAATCACACTAAAGTAACTATATGATAATTAGGTTACAAGAAGCATTGATCTATAAAAAAAAGAAGATGCATCGTCCTGCGCTCAAAAACGGCCGCTGTAGTTAAGTTCTAAAACAGCAGTATAGCACTGATTGCACTCATTGCATTTAGTGTAGTTTCGTCGCACCTTCTGTTACGACGTCAAAGTGTTCTGTACCTAATAATAAATACATAATATATATTTCAAAATATCTTGAAAAGATAATTCCTGTTTTCCATATGTTTCACTCCTCCTCATGTCCTTGAAGAGTAATAATTACGCTTACTTACATGACACATGTTATTTTATTTCTTTTGAGACGTGTATTTAGATTGAGTCATCGTCATCGTCGTAACTTAAAAGATTTGTTTTTTTTTTTTGGTTTTATCAAATTACTTGTAATATCAAAAAGAGTAATACTAAAATATCGTATTTTGTGAATTAAAAATATCAACATTTGTCTGGATTTCACTAATTTTTGAGAAACAATGTTAATTTACATACTTAGACGGTTGACATTAGCATGTCGGTATCGCGAACTCAGAACAATTTACTCATTTTAACTTCGCCCAACGTAAGTTTTTTATATCCGGTTTTATGTCCGACCTACACTTTATAGATCTTATCTTACAAAATCGAATGTATACCTATTGTTGGAGACCGCCTTCTTCTTGTTCAGGCCTTCGATAGAAACTATGAGCGATAGAAAGGCTCTCCAATCGACAATGCGCTGGAAGGATACTTCGGCCGATCTGGCCGCCACGTTCCAAGGAAGATAATTCGGCCGTTCTGCCGACTTGAAGGCGAAAAATTAAAAATTTATTTTTAACACACGTCTGCTGCCGATCTGGCTGACTAGGCGTGAACTTAGTAGGGGCAGGCCACGACTATTCAATTAATACAAAACGATCCAATATACACGACGATCCATTCCACGATCCAATCCACGATCCATTAACCGGCGCTTTTTTTTTTTGTTTCACACTTGCGACGTGGAGCAATAATAAATTGCCTGCCCCTGCCTGAATAAAGCTTTTCTGACAGCAAGACTTGATACTGGGAAACCTTGCACATTGTACACACCAAGAAAACAGCTAATAGTTTATGTATAACTCATTAGAGTCATACGTAAAGTAGTAACTTTAAACAGATTTTCTGCCTTAGAAATTGTGAAAAAAAAATATAAATTGAAAACAGAAGAAAACTGACTGTGTTTACAGATACATCTGGTATTCGATTTAAAATTACTTAAAACATGTTTATTACTCAAACAGTTTACACCTAACTTATTACTTTTCACGTAACAATAGCGTTCGCGAGAAATTATCGAAATAAATTTTGGACATTGATGTAAATGCTAATGATCAACCATTCCACTAGAAGCACATTTACTAATATTACTCTATTTAAAAAGTTTTCACTAATATTATCTGAATGTGAAACGTTATACTTCTATAATATAGTATTCTCACTCTTATTCATAAGACGGAAAGGTTGAGTTTTATTTGAAAAACTATAAGCACTTTGTATCATTCGCGTTTGCGAGCGTGTAAAACCAACGAACTCTGAATAGGTAGGCATATACCTTTCATTATCCATAGACAATTTGAGTAATTTAATTAATTCTTTTTTAAACCAATATGAATAAAAATAAAATTTGCCAAGCTACTTATATTTAATTGTTTCAGAGCTGAAATTATACATGAAAATTAATGAATAAAACGTTTTAAATTGTTAGAGGTATGTTCATTAACCGGTTCTAAATTTAGAAACTGGTCTAGATAAGAAGCCACCAATGTTTTTTTGTCATTATATCTGACAACTAATGCGTACCATAACACTGATTAGTTTTCAGCTGTAGGCATGAATCCTTGGCAAACTCACCTTCCCTCGTGAGTAATGTCTTTATTTTCATGTATGACAGTGTGAAAACTTTCATAAAAATAGGCCAGTTTTCAATCTCGCATTAAATGAACGTAGTTCCAAACGCGGTATAGGAGCTTGTTCGTAACACGTATTTTTCGAGTCCTGCGTATCGGAAGCGTTAGCATTCAGATCGCGTCCGTCCGAAGAGAACACACTGTATTTTAATTTCATACTGTAATTAATCGTACTTAAGTTCGGCGGCGTCGACATCGGACGCCGTTATTTCACTACATTCATCGAGCATATGAAATTTTTGCGAACTAATAGAAAATTGCTGGTATTTTCCCTAAAATATTGCATAATAATGTTATTGGAATGTAAATTTGACATGCTGTCATGTATGTTTTGGATATGTTGAAAGTAAGAACTAATTTTACTTTGTATTCGTCCTACATTACTATGGAATAATTTTGCTTCGTGGGCTTGGTTTGCTTTGCTTCATTTAATAATAATGGCAACCATTATTATTAAATCGATTGTATTTAATTTACATTAGAAATTTATATTTTAATAGTGACGAAAATAAATTGTGCCTAAGTAAATTACGCGTAGATGAAAAAACCAAATTTTCCATCCCACCCAAAGGACCAGAAAGAAATGACGCGGCCAATTGCGTTGGTTGGTAAAACAATAATAACAATAATAACACACTCGAAATAGATAGAAGACAAAAAGAACTCACCTGCAGCACTTGGATATCTTTCTAGTGGCCACCGCCTCATCCTCTTCCTCGTTTTAATTATCATGCAGCGGCGCGGGCGCGGAGTTCGCGAAAGTCCATTGTAAATTGCGGTTCTATTGGTACTACTGTATGAGGGGGTTGGGGAGCGCAATATGGAGAAGGTATGGGAGTGATAACAACAGGGATGGAGTGGCGTCATTGCAATACAAAACTACCAACCGAAAAGACGGCGCAACCAATAATTGTTTGAACAGTAAAATTAACATTTGTTTTTTGTCGAAACTTATGAATGTCCTTTGCAGAGAAGTTGATTATCTGCTGAAATACAACGCAGGAGACTTTTTGTAGACAAAAAAGTACAAAAACAGGAAAATAGTAGCAATATCCAATATAAGATTGAGTATCGCTACAACAGGGCTATAATCTAAATATAGAGCGGGATCGGGACAAGAAACAATTATTACTGAATTGCAATTTATGCGCAGCGTAACGGATGGATAAAACGGTTAATACTAGATAAAGTTTGTTTATGAGTTTTGAAAATTATCGATATTGATACCAATTAAATGACATTAGAGCCTTTTCCTGTAACCGAAAGGCAAAGTATAATTTTATAAGAAATATTGGAATTAACTTCTCGTACTTTGTTACGAAGAACTGTCCACACATAATTGTCATATTAAAAAGTAACCATTATTATTGACAACATATTGCATATAAAAACGTTACTCTTGTATTCTTCAAAACAATTTTTATTTTTGCGACTTATGTATTCGTTAATATTTTGCATCGGTCCTGAACGCAAATTGCAGCGTGACACGAAACGTAACATCTGCATGTTGTCGGGGCCCTGATGGCTGACTGTATATAATTTAATATATAGAATTAAACATAACAGCAGCAAAACCTGTGAGTACTGTAACATAAACGTGTTAATTTAACTGCACACTAAACGAGTACGAGACTTCCATTCGACGAGTCAAGGCAGTACGCCGACTTTTAAGAAAAAAAAAACTACATTTATCTCTTTTTGGCAAATACGTGCGTGCAGATGCTAATATGAACGATATGTATGGATAACAGTTTCGAAAATCATAGGCACACTCTATGCTATATTTACTCTAAAGACAAGACCCAGATCAAATAAATTTCTTGCATACGAGTATGCTATAAATTGTTTGAATATTGCATTTTTCCCTTAATCTCTATAAAAGTTTATTCGTTTTACGTTTTTTTGGACAAGCTACTAAATAAAAAATAATAAAACTAAATGTTCTTTTTCTACTGCCGTTTATAAACAAAGTCGTAACATTACTTTCGTTATTAATGAGTCTTGAATGTAAGATAATATCCTCCGCCACGTTTTGGTATATAAATGCAACCATGACATAAATAGTACGCTTACCACCACATTTCTGAATACACCTGTCAATATTGTCGTAAGCAAAAACGATAAACGAAGCAGAATACAAAACGAAGTCTTAAGGGCAAAGCCTTGATCGTGCAATTTTAATTTTTAAACTCTGTTTTAATTTTTCTAGTGAATTTGTAACTACGACAGGCGCTAAGTCGGTTCAAAATATCAATAACTTAGCTGCTGCTTATTTGTCCCGTTTGTGATGTCTGCGGTTTTTACTATTCCATTTATTATTGCGTAGATAACGTCTTGTGCAAAAGATTTTGTTTGTCTTGCATTTGATAATATTTTCATTAAATAGGCATTGTGAACCAGATCCTAGAATAAATGTTTCAGAAAAAGTGATCAGTTCATATGAAATTGAACGCTTGCCAATCATCCATCCAATCAGTATCCAAGTCACTAGGTATACATTTTCAATGAATTATTAATACCTTGTCTCATCAAAATTGATGGCTTGATTAGTATCTTGTGATTATGTAAAATGATTTTCGTCAAAAACTACTCTTTTTTTGGGTATAACTGTTTTATTTTGTTAAGCATCATGATTATTACAATGACTACGGCCTCAAACCTCAAACAATGTTGTCAGTTTTTCACAATAGATATCTCGGCAATGATAGTTCGATAATCTGGAATTATTTTAAAGTAAACTAAATCTTCATAATTTTACCAGACACATTACAAGACTTTTGGTTTAAATGGACCCACTTTCATTTGGGGTTTATGTAAATGACTTTTATCTAACCACTCAGATTCCAAGTTTTGATTAATTAAATAAATTCATTTTTCATTGTAAGTAATAATGCCTTTAATAAGAAGATCATTTTTCAGCAGGACAAGGAGCTGTTTGCAAACTGCAACCTTCTACTCGTCGTTTTGCTTGAATCTCATTTAAATCGTGGATCAGAATCCGACAACGATCTTACGTAGTTATATTAAGCGGTAATGTATGGTGACTTCAGAAAGTCTAGGGGAGTCCAATAATCGGCGAATGTTGATACTAGTTTGGTTTTCTACTGCTTCCTTTGTATACTCAATATCCCATACCGGTGGGAGATGAGAACGCGAAAGATCTATCAGCGTCAAATCTCCACGAAAACATAAACCAACGCTGTGCTGTTCGCTAATTTATTTCATTTTCTCCTTCAATGTGGTATATTTACCTTGCTGCCGCGGCTGTTTTAAACTTTTGCTTTCAATAATGTATCAACAATTCAGGAATTTCATACTTGTCGCACTAGTTTCATTATCGAACGTTTTGCGAAAAGAAAAAAAGGCGAATCATTCTAACACTGAAACTCATAAAAAGAACAATAGAAAAACGTTTGACTTAGGTCAGAGGTGAAGCCTTGTAGCATGCTAAAATGCGTGAATGAAGACCGCTATGACGGCATGCACATGTGCTTTAACAAAACGTGTTATCTTTTAGTGTTTTAAATGACACCTTATCTATGGAGAGTGAAAAGCGATAATAATAAATAAATATCTTCGGAAAATATACAACGAGGCTTGTACTGAACGTATCAAATAGTTGGTTGACTGCATTTACACTTTTTGTAATTACATACAAATAATTCATAGAAACAGCAATACTCAAGACGAATGTTGATTTCTAATACAATAAATGTTTGTCTTGTGTGAAAATGGAATGTACGCCCCCAACTCAGTACAGGGTCACTACCTACTGCGCCAATTAGATAGACAATAATGATTTGAAATTTTGAACGACTATGTTAATAAGGTTTTATAATATAAAACCCAAAACCTTGTCTTAGACAGGCAGTTAGACAAAGGAGCGAAGGATAACATTAATGATTTGTCCACGAGTTATGACATTTGTAAAAAAGCTTTAGTTAAAAAACTGGGGCCAGACTAAGACGCAAATCATAAATCCTAGTTTTTCATAGAGAGTTCCAATAATCGCTAGTCATTGGATTGTTAATTTAATATTTTGATATTTCTCTATAGTCGATTAGAAAAGTGTAGTTGAATTGGTGGCGACAAATGACATTGAATAAAGATAACTAAGTCATTGACGATTTGTTAAGGTATTTAATATATGTTTTTCAAGGCTGCTAACCCGCTTAGCCATTTTATCAATAAGAGCAAAATGAATTTTGAACGAATCAACCAGTCAACAGAATGGTGAACCTTTATAAGCATCCGAACGATAGGTAATAGAGGCAAACAGCCGCGTGCTCCACGACACCGTGTTCTGTAAGAAGTTACACAGTGTCTTTGAATTTGGTGAGTTTTGGGCAAAGGCCCTCTGTCCGTTGCACCGTGGCATTTCAACCACTTTAACTAAGCTTTTTGTACATAAATCAAATGGAATTTTTCATACACCTAAAGTTTGCTCCGTAAACGCTCACAATATCTGAACATGTAGAATAATCCTACACATAATCAATGGTAGCTGAACACACGAAAAAAAAAAAATTTCATATGTTTCATCTAATTTTTATCGATGTAATACATATAGACAAAAGATTAAACTGTTTTG
Organism: Eumeta japonica; assembly: GCA_005406025.1. Classification (NCBI taxonomy): domain Eukaryota; kingdom Metazoa; phylum Arthropoda; class Insecta; order Lepidoptera; family Psychidae; genus Eumeta; species Eumeta japonica. The sequence continues at coordinate 193,908 of BGZK01000743.1, forward strand.
TTTGTGAATCTGTTATATTAAACAAAAAGTATACATTACGGGAAGTTTTCCGGAATACATCACAAAAACCGCACTCAAATCAATTAAGCTGTTTCTGAGATTAGCGTGCAAAAGTCACCGGCAAACAGACAGAACAAAATTCCAAAAATTGTTAATCACCATTTTTGGCCTCAGAAACATAAGAGTAACATGAATTAACATATTTTTTAAACATTTAATGCACAGGCTCGGCGCGGTTACGGTTCTATTTTATGCATAGATTACAATACTCAAAACGCACGCGCAAAGTCGTACCATCGTCCACTGATTGCTGCACGCCGAAGACGAGCTGAAATTTACATCAAGCCTAAAGATATGCTCAAACAAAAGTAACACGTACCTTCATGCAGATTTGATGGTTTACAGTTTTATGTCCGAGGAACCCTAGTCATTGTTACGTCCAGTAATATATAGGAATAGACATGAACACTTACTTCATTCTCGCTTTCGAGCTTCGGCGCCAACTACATCGGGTACGTGTTTTCTTTAGCTTATTGTTACTAGCCACATCCTGTGTAGACGTTGACAAAAAACCTATTCAAATTAATTATGATATCGTTCATCTACGGTGTAATACTGAAAAAAAATCTGAAATACTTATCGATGTGGTTTTGAACTCTTTGAATTTGAAAACATAGTTGTCCATAAAAATATACTGCATATAGCGGTAAATGTTAGTGCTTTATAGAGCTCTCCGAGCTCAAAAATATAATCATAATAAGTTTTGATCTCTTAGTAAGCAAATATTTAAATTTGTTTAATTGGAAATGCTATTTTTTTTTTTTTATTTTTAAATTACTACGCCTTTCAAAGAATTTTCTTAGTTTTGATCTGTTTTATGGCATTTGACTTAGTTTCATAAGCAGAAAAAGATGACCTAGTATCAAACATCGGTCCATCAAGAATTTCATGAGTTATTGTAAAATACAATTAAATTAAAATTTGAAAAACCCCTGACACACCCATTACCTCCAAAAAGTAAAATAATAATGGGTATTGGTCCTTTATGTGTAATATAAGTAGCACTTAATATTTAGATCCAAGCGTCATGAGCCATTTTTTAAATTGATAAATCAACTAGAAAATGGCTGACAACCTTCAAATCGCTAAACAGATTTTTTAAATCATAGCCAAGAGCACTTTCAATCAACTACGGAACTACGGATACTAAGGAACATGCCTCAAACAGACACATAGATACAAAAAGTCAACCTCTGTTTGCATTGGGGGGTTAAAAGTTCTATCTTCTCGTTAACGATAACTAATCTATCGAACGAACCAACCCGTTTTGAAGCAATTTGCGACGACCAATTTGTTTGTCAAGAGCTGAGAAGAACTGTTTAAGTTAAGATTTTATCAGTAGCTTGGTTTGAAAATATTGACGTATATTACCACATTTTGAAAAGTTTTCTCCAACAATATCTCTCGAACAAATCAACCGATTTTCATGCAATTGACGTTTTGTCTTAAAACTTTATTTTTGAGATTTCACAATATCTATATAATAGAATTAGTTAAAATTTTCAAAATTCGAAGTTGAGTGTAATACTTTCGAAGGTTGAAAACTGTGTTTTGATCAGCACGCACGCACGCACGCACGCACGCACACACACACACACACACACACACACACACACACACACACACACACACACACACACACACACACACACACACACACACACACACGCGACACACACAAATGCCCACAGCCCTGTTCCTGCTCCCGCCCAACACCCACAAACCTTACCATAATCATTCACATTTTATATGTCACATGATACAGTTTAAAAGTTATTTTAAATTTTCTAAATAGGTCCCCAAATGTGACCTTATACATAAAATGTACCAAATATCAACTTAATCAGTTCAGTGGATTCAGAGCAAATTGTCTGTGACAGACGGGCAGACAGACACGCCAGTGACATTATAAGGGTTCCGTTTCTTCATTTGGATATACGGAATACTAAAAATAACTAAAAAGTTGAAAATAAGCTATATTTTTCATTGAGAGCCAATGGTTATTGTATAGTGAAGACGTAGTGACAACCCTTCGCAATCATGTATAAAGGTGCAAACGTCGGATCGTTCGCCTATAGCAGTACTACTCTATTATTCATGGACAAGGTGGAGAACAGTTTATGAAAAGAGACATTATTTAAGTTTCTGGCATACCACCATTTCATTTACAACGCAACAAAATCAGTTCCGTTACAGTGTCGAAAACGATCTACAGTTCGCATCAAATAAAATTTTGATGCATTTTAACAAAAATAATAAGGGTTCCGTTTTGTTGGCACGGAACCCTAAAAATCGTTAATTTACTTCACGGTCTAATTTAAATTCTGACGTTTTGTTTCTTTGCCCCATGTTTTTGTACAGCTGATTATCAATTAAAATGTGACGTCCCTCGAGCTTTTGTGAGATAGCAAGGTATTAATAAGTAACACACCGATGTCAATTGTATAATTATCTAAATGTAGTGCACTGCGTCAGTTCAGACAGTACATTACACAATAAGGTGTAATTAAAAACCAGTTGCGCCCGCGCAGACAGAATGAATTCCGTTATTTTACACATCGGTCGATTACGATAATTAATTATGATTCTGCTCTCGTTGCCTATTTGTGTGTTCTCGATTCCTAACCCAGTGTCGATCTCAGTGGGTTCCAATCCATATCCCGCTTTCGGGCCCACTCCCACCGTCCCACGTCGATTACGATCTCGTCCTGTTATCGATTTCGAAACCTCCCGATCTCGGCTTTTTTTGATCATTTCGAACGAAGTCGAAGCGAATATTAGAATCAAAATAAAATTTAAGTTATATCACTACGGGATAATGTTTTTTTGTATAAGTAAAGAACTTTTATAGATCGTAATATTACAAATATACCAATGAAGCCAAAGTCAAATGTATATCTATTTTACTCATGGAGATTCTTAGGTTTAAACACGCCAAAAAAACACACCAAAACACACACACACACACACATTTTTATACACTAGACGACCCCGCTCCTCCACCCTAATTGTAAAAGACGCATCTCATCACTTTACAAAGTCGTACCTCGCTCCATAAAAAGTTGCGAAACTCAATTACTCTCAACTCCAATAACAAACAAAAAACCGACTCCAAAAAAAAACTATTCCAAAACAAATGAGTATTAACTAAAAAGTAAAAAAATCATTGCGTATTCTTCTACAACTTAATAATCAACTTACTTATTCCACACAACAATATGAAGGTACGATCGATGTGTTTACCACGCAAAAAAGGTAGGTAGGTACCTTTTAAATTTGTATCCGTATTTGAAGGACCCACTTCAAATTTAACTCAACACATACCCATGAATAACAAACAAGGATCAAAATATTTTTTAAAGTTCTCCTAAGTAAAATGAAATGAAAAATATTAGTCTAAAAATCTATCAAATTATTACGGTAATATAATCTACTTACAATTATTGTTGTTTTTGGAGTTGGTGTCAGCCAAAGAAACACTGCAATATATGTATGTAGCAATAGACACCGATTCCAAAAATAACAATAATTGTAACTACATTATTTTATTGTAATAATTTGTTAGATTTTTAAATAGTCTAATATTTTTCATTTCATTTTACTTACGAGAACTCTAAAAAATATTTTGATCATTGTTTGTTATTCATAGGTATGTGTTAAGTTAAATTTGAAGTGGATAGGCACCTACCTACCTTCTTGCGTGGCAAACACATAGGTCGTACCTACATATTGATGAGTACAAAAAGTAAGTTGATTATTAAGTTGTAGAAGAATATGCAATCATTTTTATTACTTTTTAGTGCATATTAATTTGTTTTGAAATAGATTTTTTTGAAGTCGGTTTTTTTTTCTGTTAAAACATTCTATTATTTTTTTGATTTTTTAGTGAATGTAAAGTACACTTACTAATTTGTCTGAATGTGAGTAGACCTACTGTTTAGTAGGTTTATGCTGCTCATAGATCGCACCCTTTGCTGTAAGCCGTTAAGGAGTTTCATTGATTATCACATTCGACTACGACAATTACTTGACCATAATGACGTTACGGTAGGTGACTCAAATATCCCGATTTGCTACTAAGAATTGAAGAGTTTCATTATTTTATTTTGGATCCCATAATCAGAACCTAACCAAACTCCCATTAAACTACCCTTGAAGTACATCCTTTCCAACAAAAAAATCAACTTAATAGGTTGGCGTGAAATTGAGTTATTCGTCTATTTGTCGCGCAATATTTCACAAATTTAAGACTTATATGGTTTTCTCACGGATGCCATAGTTAGAACTCGACCAAATTGAAATGAAACCATACGGAAAACACTAGCTTTCAAATAAAAAAAGAATAATCAAAATTAGTTCACCCAGTCGAAAGTTCTTCGATAGTTATTCATAAAATGAATATTTGTTACGGAATGTGAAAAAGAAATTAATTTACATACGCTTCAAATTTATACAGTAATAAAGATGTGTAAGTGCGGTTATTGCCAGATTTAACACTCGATAATATTTAAGTAATATAGTGTACCATAGAGCTGCCTAGCTTTTGATCAATTTTAATAATACGTGATTCTTCAATGAATTGTCTTTATTCACTTTCTGTATTAAGCACGCAATATCAACACACTACATTACGAGCGTCCGCGGGGTCTGCGCCCCCACTCCATCTGCTTATCATTTCTGAACTGTTCTTCCACGCATTCCAAGCCTGCCCTGTATTTAAATTATATTCCCGTATCTAACGACAAAGCCGCCGAGCTCATCCGCCTATTTAGTTAACATTCGACTTATAACCTAAATTAAAATACTCATGAGTCGGTTAACAGCATGATAATTTTATTTCTTTTTAATTTTTAGGCTTTTTTATACTTATTTCATTATTACAATATTTGGCTATAAATCGTTACATAACTTACGCATTTCCTGTATTTATCCGTCCGTCCTCCTCGTGTCAACATATAATAGCCGCGATCGCAGATAGCGCTAATGCCGGCACGATCTCTGTTATGACGCGTATTTTAGCCAATATTAAATATACAAAGAATGTCTTTCTCCTTCCTACGGCCCATTGATTATTTCTTTTTATTTCTTGAATATCACATTCGTCTTCTGGCAGTTAAACCGACTTATTCAGTTTGTGTTTTTATTAAATACGGCCTTGTATATTTTTTGGTGCACTTGCTTTCTTGCACACATATGAATTCATACTTTCTATTCCATATGGACCATGAATCATGTTTTTTGTGATTATATTGTACAATTTTCTGTTAATTTGGGCATTAAGCTCAAATCATTTCTTCAATTTGAATTGTAGATTTTTGCATGTCACGAAATTAAATTATATGAGTTATATGATCCCTGTGTTTGCCACTCCATTGAATACATCCAGTATGTGATAGTGCCAGGAATATATTTTCAATGAAGTTTGTGGATTTTGTTTTTGTTGAAAAACTCGAGGTACTATATCACGTCGGTCCATAAAAGTTTTATTACAGCTTTTCTTTAATTTCCAGCCGTGATGAAATGTGATGTTGAAGTAAATGTCATAAACAAACCAGGTCGACTGTATTTCGACCTGTCGTCGTGGACTTCCTATATAATTTGATTGTATGATTACTAGATTTCCAATGTCATTAACGTCGTTCGTTCTGTCTCTATTTCAATGCATAATCAAAAAGTGTAGAAATAAATTACGTGAATCGTGATTGTATCCTTCATTGTTTGTGTTGAAAAGATTATTCACGCTTATTATAAGAATATTCCAGAGTATTGTCACCTTATACCCATTTAAGTTCGCACGTATTCACAGCAAAAGAAAATAATTAAATGTTTAAAAATGTTCTGTGAATTTTTATACAATATATATCATTAAATCTTTTTGACGTTTTAAGATATGTTTCAATCGATTCGCAAAACTATAATGACTCAAATGTTTTGTAACCGGGCTTACGGACTTTATAATATCTGAAAACATCATTAATTATTCCAGAACATCAACGAAGAATTGATAACGATAGTGATAGCGAGATTATCATCGATGGCAACAACCATACCGACACATACACTACCGATTGATGATAAGTCAGAGTAGATGTGCGAGTTATAGTCAGATTGCAAGAAAAAGGCCCGTTTATCATCTGTTAGTGATAAAATTTACAGTTTCGTTCATCTACTTTGAACATTCCTCCATTCCCCGTATCTACAGAACCATCCTTATCACTCTAAGCCGAAAACTTCTTAATGGATCTCTATCCATTAGGGTGTTTTCGGTACCCTCTAGTAAAAGGTTGCTATACTACTAAAACCTCATTTGGTCGTAAGGGCCGTTGTGGAGTTATATCGTCCGTAACACAACCACATTTACTACTATCTATGTATATTAGATTATATTATATTTCTTAATGTATGCAGTTTGGTACTTACGAATTAATACATTAATGAAAATCTCATATTATAAATTAAGAATAGCTTACGGTGATCAATTGGAATTTAGAGTAAAGTAAGTTATTCTCTTTTTTTATAGGAAACATGTCTGCAAATAAGTCTACGGATAAAGAAGGAGGTGATATAACATACGAGCTCATGGTGGACAATGTTACGTTCATGGAAGATTCAGAGATCCAGAAATTCTACGCCGGTGCCACCGTGCTGGTGACGGGAGGTACGGGCTTTCTGGGGAAGCTGCTCGTGGAAAAACTGTTGAGGTATACTTACAATAACTGCGACACGAAATCATATTTATTAGATACGTCAATTACTTGTTTCGTGTAGATAATGGATTCAGATGGTTCACGTTAATTGGTCTTACATTTACTATTATTAAAGCTCTATAAATTATGTTAATTTTGGAGAAAAAAATGCTAACAATTTCTTTATGTTTTACGGACGGAATTTTATCGCTTTTATAACTTCACCTCACCCACTACACTCTATATAATGTTCGTGAGAGAAGAGTAAGAAGTTCCAGGAAGTTTCAAGCAGTCAAATTTAGCCGAACTCTCGTTCACATTTTCAGAATTTTCAGTAGGGACAAATTTCATGGGCCTGCATCCAACAATATAAATAAGAGCAGGATGGTCCACACTTTATGTACCCGGTCTCTCACACGCACCAGCATTCTACTTTTACATAACACGCTCGATGAATAAATGTGCCTACATTAAATGTGCCTACATTAAATGTGCCTAATATTACATACCTTTTTTTTTCAGGTCGTGTCCTGATATTCAAAAAATCATGTTATTGGCGAGGCCGAAAAAAAATAAGGATCCTTGCACGAGATTACAAGAGCAATACGACGATATAGTAAGTTTATATCTTGGCTCGGAACTCTAAACGATAAATATTACTTTAAAATTGCCTACCTAAGAAGTCCAAATAGAATGAATGCATCAATTATGTAAATGTTTTGAAATGTTATATTATGCAATGAAGCGACCGGGTAGATTAGGTTAGCTATGGTAATCTACAACTATATAAACTTATAACCTAGAGCTATATAACCTAACTAGTAGAGGTATACCGACGTTCAGTCAGTCATGTGTATCGTTGACTTCCATAAGACTGTCTACTGCCGCTGTAAGAGCTTCATGTGGATCGATAAGTACATTCCGTGCCTACGGATAAAATGATGACGGTGAGGTGGTTCGTAATCAACTGCTGAACGAAAGAGCGCATTAGGATGAGATCCCACGATGTCGAAGAATCGCTTGGATGCGTCCTTCACGAGTTTAGCTATGGTTGGGAGTTCTAAGCCCCTGTGAAGTATTGAGTTACGGACGCTCCAATGTGCATCCGTAGCGTCCCTACAGTATTTGTTCTGAATAACTTGGAGCCTATCCAGTGCATTCGGGACGGCGTGAGTGAAGCCGGGACGCGTATGTCAACACCGTCCTTATACAAATTTTGTAAATAGTGCGCTTATTGCGCCCAGATAGTTTCCTTTTTCTACTAAGCATGGCTCCAAGCCGTGTTTGGTAGAAAATTGCAGTTTTTCTAACGTACTCAATGTGATCTTTAAATTGAAGATTTTTGTCGAGCGTGACTCCCATCTTGAACTATTGTAATTGAACTGCCACGGAATGATCGCGTTCGACATTCTGAGATGGGAAGTGTCTAAGTCGACAATTTGTCGACTCCTACACTTACTATGTATTCTTAAATTTCATAGCAGCTGACTTTTCTGGATTGACCTATCCTTTTTGTACTTTTATTGTATACTCCAACTGATTTCTATGTAGCGATAATTAATGTGTCATCGCTTAAGCGAATCGATCACTGCCCAACTTTCGATTGAAATAAATATGCCAAGCATTGCGTCCGGTAGTTATTAGCAACCTGCTATTCGAAAAATGTTGCGATCAATTTAGCTGCAGCATGAAAATATGTCAGATCGACCGATGATATGCCACACTCTCACAAAATACAGGTACGAAGTAACAGCTCCAACGTTTGCGTTATAATGAAATATGTAATAATAATGAGTTAGATTAATTCCAATCATCATTTCATCAACCGGTGTCGTACCTAAGACCCTGAAAACAGCTATCAAAATTCTATAGCTCCCTGAAAACATCTACATTACCATGTAAAAAGTCAATAGTCCTCGCCACCTGTTCAATAGTACGCCGTTTCCTAAATCCAACATAATTACCCCTGATCAATGACGAAGAAACCGACTAACCCAATAATACACACAAAAATGATGCATACACTTTTATGCATACATGCATACACGTCACACAAGTACAACACACCACACAAACAACTCCAAACACATCGGAAGTAGAATACTTGGCATAAGCCCATTCCTACTTCTTAAACCGACTTTGTTGAGTACAAGAAAAAATTGAGAAATGGCTATAATAATATCTTCAGATATAGACGCAGTACCATCTGTCCCAAACTAAGCAACGAGGCTTGTACTATGGTACCAGATCGTTGATAGAATACATATATCTGTATTATATTTTATGTTGTATTGTTTAAATATGAAGTTTATATGTATTATACATACATATAATACATAGAAACATCCAGACTCGAGATAAACATTCATTTTTAATCATATAAATAGATGATTATCTTGTGTGGAAACCGAAACCAGCGCAATAAGTAGGGTCACTGCCAACTGAGCCAGTCAGGCAGTCAAACACCGTCTTAGATAAAATTAATATAAAAAAACACCACCAGACTTCTCGAATTCTCCTTTTCTCATGTGCCATAGTAGCGAATGCATTGTTCAAACTTTTGAAGTAGTAGTTAAAAACATTTCCGACATAGCAGGCCGGATAGTAATAGAAAATAATATATATATATATATATATATCGGCCTCCTTTCTCAAAGGGCGTGACGAACGGTAAGATACAATTCCATCTGTTGGGCCCATATTCTATTAATTCCTCAATAAATATTAAGGGCTTTTTCATCAATAATTCTTTGAGAGCGCAGCGATTATACTATCATACAATGTTTCTTATCTATGCAAGCGTTTTTTTTTAAGTTACTAAATATACCTAGTAATTGACTTATACTGCTTTTTTTCAGTTGTACGATCAATTAAGAAAAATGCAGCCAAATTTCACACAAAAAATTGAAATAATCGAAGGAGATGTAGGGAAGAAGGGTTTGGGCCTCAACGATGTGGACAGGAATAAAATCACTAAAGAGGTATGTGTCAGAAATTCAATGTGTGATTAAATATTGAGAAATTATCTAAATGAAAAAAGCTGACTCGCAGAAAGCGGACGTGAAGAAGCAGCTTCCGCTATTCCGTTGTTGAAATACTACATTAATGAGTTTTTTTTTATATTACCATCCACTCGAAATGTTGATTCACTTTCAGAAATATATTTCTTTCAATACCATTCTTATGGTAGTTTCCGATATAACGCCATCAAACATTACTTTTAAATTGAGGTTTTGTCTTAGAGGCTAAATTGTTCCACTGCTTAGGGATTCAGATTGTTTTTGTCAGTGTAATATTGAGCAATCTCTTTGTCATTGATTGTCCTACTGTCGGTACTCATTCAGTCTTGTTCTGAATTTCTATATTCTATTTTAAATTCCGCTTATGGTACTGCTCTGTTTATAATTTGACTTCAGAAATAACATTGTAGTTATTTAGCGACCAAGATAAATAAAGTATTAACACTGTCAAAGGTGTTCAATATCTAGATCGATTTCAATGTTGAAATCGATCTAGATATGATTAGATTAGGAACATCGAACATATGTATGTTCGATGTTTCTAATCTTCTTGAATTAATATTCAATTCGTCGGATAGAGATTCGTAGTGAAGAACAGAGCCGAGGGTCAGCGGTGGGCCGCATGCTACATGTTAAGACATGTCACAGGCAAGCGTCTAATTAGAACGATAACTCACTAGGATGCCATGGTAACGCTGCTGGCAACGTCGTCTGAATTTGCAAGTCATCACAACGAGATGCCAGCATCGTGGCCAGAATACAGTATTAATATAAACGTCGAAGAGACAATACTGCTTCTTTATTATGTGCGTCGTAGAAGAAGCCGTCAAGAAAAAAAATTTGGTACATCTTTTCATAGCTGATAGCTCTAGAAGTGATTCTTTTTAAAATTGTATGGTGATTTGAGAGCATACCCCGAAAACTTTTTTAATTATTTGAGAATGTCGGTAAAATCATTTGATGAGTTACTAACAATGTGCAAAAATGATTTGTTAAAACAAGATACTGTATTTAAAATCTATAAGGCCACAAAAAAGCTATTTGTTTCATTAAAATGAATGAATACACTAACTAAAAACATATTGTAGTAGGGTTAGTAATATTAAAATGTATATTAAGTTTTATTTAAGTTTATTACAAATGTTAAAAGTTGAATTTTGAAGATAAATACTCTTCGTAAAATTTAGATAATATTACTATATTCAAATTACTGCTCGTAATAAACGTAAGTATGTTTCGGTGCTTATGTGGTGAGTTAGTTTTTCTCACACGCGCTGCCCTTCCGTCGCCTGGGCTAGTGATGTGCCTTAACATCCTGCCTCCCTTGACAATTTTATTTTTAAGAAGTACATGGGAATCATCTGTAGGTAGAGCGTAGACTTTGGTAAATGTTCTTCGAAAAACGCCCGTCGATGTTGAATCGTCTACAACTCGGCAGACTCCATCTTCAGATCCAATGTAAAGTATACCGATGCCTCCTAAAATCCGCTTCATTAACGGCAACTGGTCATTCTTGACTATGACCATATCTCCAATCATTACATCTTGTCCTGTATTATGATGCCATTTTACGTGCTGTTGTGACTCAATAAAGAATTTTGTGACCTTAATGTCTAAAAGTGTTGTCTTAGATGCTCTAATCGCTGGTATCGATTTCTAGAGGTCTTGCTTGTCATCGAAAACGGTAACGACGATAACGGACGCGCGATAAGGAGGTACCCCGGTGCTGATGGATTAAAGATGGTCCCCAGAAATTTATGATAAAAGACGGGAATTCAGTATTACTTTGATTTGAAGAAGCAGTGTTGTTAATTCTTCGAACGTTAAACTAGAGTTTCCCTGTGATTCTTTTTGAATGTTATTTTGTGAACTTAACGCCGCCCGCACAGTTATTATCGAAACTGTGTGCGTGAAATTGGTTAAATTTAAAATAAACTTCTTCATTGGTATAGAAATATGTAAAAGATTTATTAGCAGCCTTTAACATTCATTTTAATTTACTACTTACACCTACAAAACTTTCACCGTCATCGCAGAATATGGTACGTGGTTTTCAGGTCTGAAAACAAATCGCAAAGGCACAATATGAAAATGTTCGCATTCAAATTACTTGCAACGTCTAGATGCAGAGCTTTGGTAGGAAGATATGCGAAAACGCATAAGTAGCACTTTGTCGACTTACCACCGCTACCTTTTTGACTAGGTATATAAAATTGCACAGCAATATCGATTTCACTGTCAGTGAGCGAGAAATTTTCGCGTGTAGAATATAAAAAACTGTTGTGGTTCATAATACAGAAGGCGACGATTTTCCCTTGCAAAGGAAAGCTTCTTAAAGAAATGTTTTGAGTCGATTAAAATGGGGTGTATTTTGTCATATGGGAGGGGTGAACCTTGAATACGTACTCTAGCAGGTAGTGAGCCCTCGTCATCTAAATTAAGATTTAATGACAATATTCTTGATTTACGGTTTACTGCACCAGTCTTAGTCAAAGAATGAACGTTCTCTGCAAAGGAATTTATCTGTGACTGCATAATCAAAATATGTAGAAAATTTTTTTAATAGAGTAGACGTGAGTGGATCGTTGGATTTGTTTTCTTTCATTTTTAAATTATTGATGAATCGGAGGATTATATATAAATATATGCATATGCAATCGCCTTAAGCCATAAGTAACTGTTTTAATGTAAGTGACTTGAATTATGAACTTCGCTTTCCTTAACAATCTTAAAATAATTATGCAATTAGTCGGTGCCAGCTAAAGCAAAGCAAATTAAAAATGTAAAATAAGAAAACTTAATTAGTATATAAACAAAATAATGAGTCAAATTAAGAAAAATAATTGGGAACCACACTGATACTGACTTCAAAACCAACTAACTATTTAATTATTGTAACATTTTTGAAAGCAATATTTTTTTTTCTTTTGATAGCTATTGATTACAAGAACATTGAGTTCTTGCAATCAATAGCTATCAAAAAATATTAGATTGATTTCGATAATGGGAAAATAAATATTACGTTATCGACATATTGCTAAGATAATATGTGACTATATTACGTATGTTGAAGTAATTAATATTTACAATTAAAATTTAAATAAATTAGTAACAAATTATTATTAAAATATCTAATTTAATATGATTTGAAATTCGATAATTAAAAATACAAATTAGTCTACAAATTAAATGAAATTATTAAAAATATAAGTAATTAAAGTGTATAGTTTTATAAATAATGTATCATTGCCTTGTTTACTTTTGGAGAATGTTCGGGATATGTCCATTCAAATTCACTGTTCAAAATGTAAGCCCTTACAACATATTACATCGCTACATTATGTGGCAAAATTCTGCACAAAATTGAAAAGACGTTTCTACTGTTAATGAAACAGTTACAACAAAATTAAATGCCGAATCACTTTTTTCTAAGAATAAAATCAATACTTTTGGTTGGCAGTTCTTTCAACAGCAATAAGTTTTATTCAAAATTAATCAGGAAACTATTATCATGCGCGAGCGCCTATTTATACAGGTGCTTAAGCAACATTATCTCTTATTTAAGCAACATTATTTAGACCTTTTTAGCATATTATAGTTACCACTAGACTTCAATGTTGTCTGTTAAATATGGGCAAAAATTAAATATGCAATATATATATGCTAAGGAGATAACGCAATTGGTCTTGCAGACGCTATGTAAAATATGGATTTTAATTGTATTGGACGATATAAAAATGATATAAAAAGGTTTTAATGAGATATTAAGAAAAGTCAAACAGGATTACGAAAGAAATAAGATTAGAAAACTGAGCCTTAACAACTAAAATCTATGGAAAGTCATTGTATGCGCCCGGGCCGTTCGGGAATCGTTAGTCAGCGACGACTTACCTTGTGCACCCAGGATGAGGTAAGTACTTTGCGACTTCAAGGACATGACCGCTGTCCTCCAGTAAGCACCCTAGCACTACCATTTCATTTTCCTTGTTAATTGTTTATCATTATAGCGTTTTCCCGCAATTGAGAGCTTTTATTAATTTTACCATCCATGCGCGCGCACGGCGCTCCGTATCGACGACCCCGCGTTGTGTTTCGTCACTCCCGCGCGTCTGCCTACTCCGCTTTCTACGCTCTGCTCTTTCTTTCACCGGAATGATGTTACAAGCTTTGGGGATAAAATGGCGTGAACAATAAATGACTTTATAAATCCAGATCCAGAAACTCTGCCCCAATTTAATAATTCTTGTACGATAAACTACTTCTTTGAAAATATATGGAAACCATGGTTTACCATAGGCAGGATTCCCAATGAACTATAATTATGAGTTCAAGAAAAGATCATACACTTTTCTAAAGAGCCAGTAAATACTGGTGACTCCCTTGGGGTTGCAGGTGTTCATGGCTGGTGGAGACCCGCGTCTCGCGTATCATCTAGTTCGCGTGCCTTTTGTTCCTTAAAAATCTTAGAAGGCAAGGAGTAACCTCTTTAAAGACGTTGAATCTATGTACTTAGATATCTGTCTCGAGTTAACTTATTTGTATGCAATTAAGATTGGAGAGCTGTCGACTATTACTGGACTGGGTACGACATGAGCATTCAACATAAACTCTTGTCTATCTCCTTTTCTGAACCTACTTCTTAAAACACTCTACCGAGGTCTCTGAGCACGGTGCCGAGGCCTTCATCAATTCCGTCATGATGTCCGCTTGCAGAACGCTTAAATATTTGTAAAATAGCGGGAGTGGACGACGTACGTCCTCTCTTCTTGAGCGCTGCAGATCTGGATTTTTAAATCCGTAAACACTCTTATACCACCAATCATCACCTGACTGTGCACTCCATGACAAATAAAAATGTAGAATATAAACAAAACAATTGACCCGATGAATATTTACAGAAGGATTTTTGTATTGCCATTTTTCTAATTGCTTTTCTGTTTTTCTATTTCTTATTTTATATTCTCTACGCACATACCCACTTTCAGGTGCAAGTAATATTTCACGGGGCTGCTACGGTGCGATTTCACGAGACACTAAAATTGGCCGTCGAGACAAACACTAGAGGTACCAAGGAAATGTTTCTTTTGGCGAAATCCTGCACGAAGCTTACAGCCTTCGTATATATTTCTACTGCATACAGGTGAATATGAAGTTTAAAGTATCTGAATATGAAGTACAAAAATGTTGTCCAATTGCGAGAATCTCTACGTCAACTTAAATTAAATTTCAACATCAAATCAAAAAAACACCTTTTTTGGCACATTTTCAAATGTGATATAGATTTGAGGAATAAAGCACTTTACTGATATTTCCTATTGTTATATTCATCCTCGAGGCAACAAAGGTAACGATAATCCTCAAAATTGATTCCACAAAAGTTAGAACTATTCTTTGATAACCACTTTCTAACGTAAAATCAATGCATCATTGAATAGGCACATTTATAATGTGCTCATCACATTTTAGGAACCGTATTGCATGTGCGCGGACTGCACTTAATGTGACATCGTTTAAAATGTACCGAAACACACAAACACTTTTTTCCGCTGTGATGTCTGTTATACTTTTTGCAGTAACTGCGTTAGGAGTCAGATAGGAGAAGTATTTTATGATGCTCCTTTGCCGGCAGACAAGATAATAGATCTGGTGGACATTTTGGATGACAGACTACTAGAAAAGCTCAAAAAGGAGTAAGTTCTTTGTCTTAATTATTTTACTTCGATACCATGTGGATTCCGTTTGGATTTCTGGAACGTTATTCAATTATATTAAAAATTTTAACAGATTCAGATTGTGCTTAAAGTTTAGAATCTCCGGTCAGTGTTGAACACATTTAGAATTTACTTGATATTTTGTCATGTTAGAAAAAAATGTTTTATTTGTTATATTTATTAAAAAATATTTAATTTAAATTAATTCTATGCAACATTTGTGAATTTATATTTGCTAATGATGGCAGATTCAATACTTTGTTATCATTTTTTGATTATAATCTGTAACAATACATATACACTCATATCATTTATAACTAATTATTATGGTTTTTTTACTAACACCAAGTCCACACGGATCAATAGTGTTACGGACAGCCGCGCACTTAGTGTTTAAATTATTTTGTTTTATACGAACGGACTTAGGTTAAGAATTATTTTGTATTGTATTTTATTTTGTGTTTATTTATTAAACTATTGGGATTGTCTAGTTTTACTATACAGGTAGAGATTGGTCGTAAGAAATTTTGTATTTTATAATATTTATTGTGTTTTATTTGTCTTATTGATCTTATATATATTATGTCGTATTTAATTGTAAGTACGAATTGAATGTGATATGCATATAAGGGAATATACCCATACTACGTGACCCGTTTACGGGGGGGAAGGGCTTAAGGTTTTATCACGTAGTCAGAGAATTTTCGCGCTTTTTCCGGAGATATATTCAAATTATGACGCGCAGCGTTTAGCACTTTTTTAAACTCACAGATGGCAACACTAACGCAAATATGCCGGGACGCCAGCTGATTTAAAACTGATAGTTTTGTACTCATTAAAAATGATGTCCTTATATAGTATTCTATTTGTAGTAAAACGTACCTGTTACAATATGTTTTACATAAGTTTTTCTCGTTGATTATATTAACTTTCTGTTAGCAAAATAAAATTATTTAAAATCATATTTATGAATTACTACGTGTAAACTATGGGTCTCAACATATACTACAGTTGGTCACCGAAGTTGTAAAATATGGGTCACGTAGTATGGGTATGTTCCCTCGCTCGTGCTCGTGGGGCTTCCACACCTTATATTGGGTGCAGGTACGGGACGGAGGACTTACTGTTGCCTCATGCCGGGCGTCTTCTCGTCGGGATACGACCCCGACGGTCCTGTGGTTGTGGTTCCTTTTACGAGAATCCAGTCAGACATCTAGTTCTCAGGTTCTGCTTCACTAAATGGGAGGAGGCGTTTCGTGATTTCTCTGGGCGGTCGGCCGCTCGGCGACCTCTCGTGCGTCTGCGCGATGTTCCGGAGGAATTCATGTGGGTCTTGATCAGCGAAGTCAAACATCCGGCGGGCTATGCGCCGGATGAATTCCTCTACGGTCTCGATACGGAGGTCGCGAGCGATAACGTCATTTAATACATACCGACCCGCTCCCACGATCATCCGTAGGGCGATGCTCTGCTGGGCTTGGATCCTCTTCCTCTGTGATATGGAGCAGAGTGCGTACCATGCTGGTGCCGCATATGTTAACCGGGAACGTATGTAGCCCTTGTATAGGGCGAGTTTGGCCCTGAGCGGCAGTATGTTCCCTAAGTTGCATACGAATGGTGCCTTGGCTTGGAGGACCAATCAGAGGCCTAGAACAGCGGTGGTCGTTACGGTACGGCCGCGAATCGGTGTTCCGAGCGCATATGCCGCTAATGCGACGGTTGACTCCCGGCAGCGGCCCGCGGCGCACGCCTCGGCGTGGCGCAGCGGGACCGGACGCCAGCTCACCAGGATCGTCACGTCTCCCGCGAGTGCGAGTACAACCACCGCATACACCTCCGGCACAAGCCGTCGAGGACACGCCCGAGGCCCACGGGGGCCAACGCAGGCCGTCCTGCGCGCGTGTGTGCTGCCGAACACGCGCGCCGTGCGCCGCGCTTCGCGCCGCGCCCCGGACCGGCCTGCATATTATGTGACTACCCTCAATTTATTGAGTTCCCGGATAATCATCACCGCACCAAAGCTGATGTCGCCGCATTTTAATTTATTAAAATGCAGGCGGCTCGGCACCGCGGCCACCTCGCAAGTGCAGAATGCACTGGTACGGTCGCCCCCGGCGCTTACCGGACGCTGAAGTGTCCGACGCGCCGCGCGCCTACCACGCTGCGGACGGCGCGGCGCCTACCCGGACATCGTGGGAACAATTATTTTAATTGTGAACCGATGCTTCGGGCCCCTCGTCGATCGGAAGACGACCCAGACGAGGGCCGGAGCGAGAAGAAGGGACACCGGCTCGCTGACGCATGCGTGGCTGAGCCGTGCCCCCCCCTCGTCAACCACCACTCCGCAACCCGGTGCCCCCACCCGCCGCTGAGCGCATGCGCAATGACGCGCGCCCGCGCGGTGGCCCGGCGTAGGCACCGGATTGAAGATTGAAGACTGAAGAGACCGATCGAAGAAGAAGTAAAAGAAGATGGGTGATTGAAGAACGAAGAAGGGTGAAGGACGCGGCTCGCTGACACGTACTGCCCTGGCTGCCGCCGTCCGACGCGTGGATAGCCTGATCAGCGGTCGGCAGGCGCGCTCGGTTAGATCTACGCCAACGCGGGTCACCGATGCGTTCCGCCTTGATCCGGTCGGTGTCCACCAGCGTCCGACCACCGGCGGTCGGCTGCGTGTGCGGCCTGTTCCGCGCCTCCCTCCCGCCCTCGGACACTACCTTCTCACAACCCGGTGCCCCCCCCACCCGACGCTGAGCGCATGCGCAGTGACGCGCGCGCCCGCGGGTGGTCCAGCGTAGGCACCGGATCGACACCACGACAAGGGCTAGAGAAAGAAGAGGCTGAAGGACACGGCTCGCTGACACGTACTGCCCTGGCTGCTGCCGTCCGACGCGTGGATAGCTTGATCAGCGGTCGGCAGGCGCGCTCGGTCAGATCTACGCCAACGCGGGTCACCGATGCGTGCCGCCTTGATCCGGTCGGCGTCCACCAGCGTCCGACCACCGGCGGTCGGCTGCGTGTCCAGCTTGAGCTGTGCCTCCCTCCCCTCGTCGAGCACCAACTACGCCGGGCCCCCTCCACCTGCCGGCGCCTGCGCAATGACCGCGCGCGCCCGCGTGTGGGTCGGCGACTGGGCTCCGGCAAGATGTCAATCAATGGATCCACCAGATACGGACCATTGCCACTTGAGCCGTCGGGGCCGTGTCCCCGACGAGAAGACGCCCGGGCATGAGGCAACAATAAGTCCTCCGTCCCGCACCTGCACCCTGAAAATTGAGGGTGTGGAAGATCCACGAGAGCGAGAGCTAATGCGTAAAAAATGCAAAGTGCATGGCCACACCTCCTCAATTAGAATGTATGCAACTCATATGTGCAGATAGATGCGCCATTTCAGCGAGATTGGTGCATCCGTCGCAGTTGTACTCCGACCGCCATAATGAAGCTCGACTGAAATAAAAAGTCTTGATCGCCTGAAAATGCTGTCCATGATTTGCCCACCACACCGGAAGAAATCCGTTCTCCGAAGCCTGTGAAGAAACATCCGAAGTGCGGGCTTACGCGGCGATAGCCGAAATCGCTGTTACAAATGGCGTATAAGTCTTGTTCATTGATCTCACTCTAAGATACGCTAATGTTATGCATTTTCTCTTTCTTGTTTTCGATCTGATATAATATATAACATTTCGACCTAATCTAATATAATATACTAAACTCGATTTTAAGATGCATTAGAACAATTAAGACAGTTATTTAGTTCAGCCTTGAAATCATACCATCTTAAAAGTGTCAAGAAGTCGCCACAACCAATAGGACAAACATTTCGAAATGTTAAATTATCAAAGTTAAAGCTGAGCTCGCTGTAATGTTCCAGTCTGCTGGGCGAGCACCCGAACACCTACGCGTATAGTAAGGCGCTCGCCGAGGACGTGGTTCGGCAGCACACCAACATCTTGCCCGTTGCCGTGATCCGGCCGTCCATAGGTAAAACAGTTTTAGAGTGCCCTTTTATCGCCAATGACGTGGTATCTGGGAAGGTTGTTAGTTTTATCAAAAAAATTCAAATGTATGAGAAAGTTACGAAAGAATAACCAGACAAGTGCGAATAGAACTCTTGATCTGACGGTTCCGCATAAACTTAATTAGGCATTTAGATATTTTATTCATTGAAAATATTGAAGATTTTTGTCTGTTTCTGATGCCGGTACTGACGAGATATTGATTCTAGGAAAACCAAGACTTTTCTATTTGTCAAAACCTTAGTTTTATCTACAAATTACAGATTTCCAGTTTTTCTTTTACTTGTCCTATAGGACCTTTCTTTTAACCAAATTTCGCGATCCTGTAAATGGGAAGTTTTGATTTACTTACGAGTTTCAAAATGTAAGGTATAAATGGCTGTATTTTGGCTGTATTTTAACTATGTTCACTTAGAAACTTTTCTACGACTTTAAGTAACGCAGACAAAAGTATTTGACATTAATTTCAACTCGATACCTTTACGTATTCCTGAGAAAAAGGGTCTTGACAGACAGACGGCAAGACGGACAATGAAATGATTCTATAAAGGTTTCTTTTTAACCGATTATACGACGATAAGGGAGGTAATGTATTTATCAGTTCTATATATGTAAATTTTAAAGTTGGTTAGCAATTATTCTTACTAAGAAATTACTAGAAAAACTAGAAAATGAAGCTGTGACAAATTTCTTATTATTGTATAATACGTCTTTGGTGCGGCGAATTGCGTTGGTTGGAAAAATTTTGTTCCATAATAATGGCACACTCAAAAGGATAGAAAATAGAAAGGACTCACCTGTAGTACTTCGATATCCTTCGAGTGGCCGCCATCTTTTCTTCTTACTCGATTAACTATTGTATAGCGGCGCGGGCGCAGAGTTCGCGAAAAGTCCGTTGCGAGTTGCGGGTGGATTGGGAATACTATGTGAGAGGGTAGGGGGGCGCAATATGGAAATATACAGGCCATTATAACAACAAGGATGGAATATGTGTAATCATTGCAACACAAAACACCAACCAAAATTACGGCGCAATCAGTCTTACTAATTTGAAAGCAATTATTATAAAACTAGAATGACGGCCGTATAATATACAATCGCGGCAGAAACGAAAAAAGTTCATACGATATTTGGTGACGTGTCGTTGAGCAGGTTCTTCAAGAGCAAGATGATCTAAATGAATAAAATGTATTTTTTTTCCAACATGCCCAGCGTCATAGCAGGATGAAGGGTTTTAAGAGGTAATTACAAAAATATTTACTACTTCTATGTTTAGAAGCAAGTTGAAATGATAATATTAAAATGAAATAATTACGTCTTCTTTGTTATAAGATGTAACATTTTCATTTCGAAGACTCATATTATTCTAATTGATTTCTCAATGTCTTCCTAAACCACCCACGATTATTACTCCACTGCGCGACAGCAAAAATAGGGTTATGTTTTACACACGTGTATCTGGACATGTATGGAAGTAGGATTCTTTGTATTTCTATTAATGTCCTCCAAAATGTTTAAGTAAGACGTAAAAAGTAGAGTTCAAAAGTCATATATATTCTTGCATCGTTACAATACTTCTTCCGAAACCGCAAATAGGACAGTGTTTGTGTTTTCTAAGAAGGTAGAACTTATGGTAAGGACCCTCATTCAAACAGTCAGGATCTTACAGTGCAGATTTATTTTTTATTTTAAAATTGAATAACTGGTAAAGGTTCGACATTAGCGGAGACAAAAATGACTATGACAGCTTTAAACTAGCCCAAGACATACATGCCTACAGTGTTCCTTATATTTTTAAAAATAGTTCTAGCAAGTTAAAAATTATATAAACTGTAAAGGAGAATATTTTGCAACACAATAAATATATTACTTTCTTTATACACGATGTTTATAGGTTATTATGTCTAAGACCTTCAGTGTGACCCTCATATGACACCTGCTAAGTGCATCTAAGCGCCAAGTAGACCTCTCAGCCTAAGCCAGACGTCTCATTTCAGTGATCAGCACCGCGTCAGAGCCAGTGGCGGGGTCGATCGACAACATCTACGGACCTACAGGGGGTAATTTTTACACGTAAATTATATTCGTGTATATTAACTTTTCTGCTGTGACAAATAAACAATTAGTTATATTACAAAATTTTACGTTTTCTTCAATAGTTAATAAAAGGAATAAAATGTTTACTAATAGCTAAGAAATTTTAGCTGTGAGTTTTAAAATGTATTGTGTCTGAAATAAGCTATCAAATTGACTTATAATAATGCTTCTGATCCTTTATTTCAAAATTCGAATTTTTAATATTACTAATATCTATATATATATAAAAGAAAGTACTGTTAGTTACACTATTTATAACTCAAGTACGGCTGAACCGGCTTGGCTGAAAATTGGTGGGGAGGTAGCTTAAAACCAGGAGACGGACATAAAATACTTCTTATTCCGTTCCCGTGGGACGTGACATAAAATGTGGTATAACAAAACGCAACAGATAAAAAAAAACCAAAATTTATCAATCAAAAATTTATTTGACACGACATCATGGTACGTGGATTCAGGCAAAAAATACAGTCCCTGATGAACTACATAGTTAAACATCGCGTCTTTGGAGATACTCGATTCTGGATGTATTCAATTGAATGGAAAAAACGAGACCCGCCGCATGCATACATTCTTATTTGGTTAGTGGAAAGAATTCAACCTAACCAAATAGATGATATCATATGTGCCGAGATTCTTGATCACGAAGCCGATCCAGACCTATTTGATGTTGTAGTTACAAATATGATTCATGGACCGTGTGGTGCCATCAATCCCAAACCACCTTGCATGTTCGACGGCAAGTGTTCCAAACGATATCCACGGACATTAACAGCGGAGACCGTCACTGGCAACAATGGTTATCCACTGCATCGATGTCGATCATCCGATAATAACAGTCAAACTATCACAAAAAAAGTGAAAAGAATGGATTTCATTGTCGAACACATTTGGATTGTTCCATATTCGCCACTTATTTCCAAAACGTTTAAGACACATTGCAACGTTTAGTATTCTAACTTAGTAAAGTCCATAAAATGCATCTGCAAATATGTCACGAAAGGTAGCGATATGACGGTTTTTAGCATCCAAACCTCCAATACCAACGATGAAATTGCGCGCTGTCAAGTTGGTCGGTATGTGAACTGCAATGAAGCGATTTGGCATATATACACATTCCCTATTCACGAATGTCATCCTATTGTTGTGCATTTGGTGGTGCATTTGGAGAATGGTCAACGAGTATATTTCACGACTTCGGATGTTGTTCAACGTGCTGAAACACCTTCAGCACAATATTGACCAGTTTCTTTATGATCTGCCAAAGCGATCCGTTTGCACGAACTTTGCTTTACTCGGAGATACCACGTTATTACACTTGGAATGCTTTATCAAAGAATTTTCAAAGACGAAAGCAAGGCGATGCAGTTCCTGGTAATCCGGATGTGCATTCTACTGATACTCTTGGTCGTCTGTATACAGTTCATCCAAATAATGATGAATTTCGTCATGCCAACGTCATTTGAGTCACTACGGATTGTTAATGGTACGATATTCCCAACATATTGTGCTGCATGTGAAGAACTAAATTTACCAGAAACCGATACCCATTGGGATACGACGATCGTTGAAGCAATTATCTCTGCATCTCCAAGTCAGATACGCACTTTATTTGCTATCATCATTTCGACATGCTTTCCATCGAACCCATCTAACTTGTGGCACAAATACAAGGATAATATGTCAGAAGATATTTTACATCAAATTCGTGTCACTTCAAGAAATCCCAATCTTGAGATGAATGAGGAGATACATAATCGGGCTTTGCTCTTGATCGAAAACATGTCTCTAGTTTATTATGTGCGGTAGTTTATTAGTCAGATTAGGAATGCCAGCACCAAATCGTGAAATAAATGATGCATTTAATCGAGAATTGGAAGGGAAACGTGAATATGATGATCAGAAATTAGATTTAGTAATTCAAACGAATGTACTCCTCTTGAATCCTCAACAAAAGGAAGTTTATGATACATTAATGAAAGCAATCGATGATGGAAATGGTGGTTTATGCAAAATTAATGCATAATGGCGCATAAACGTGCATTAGAAGCACTTAACCGAACAATAAAAGATCTACGCAATAACTCGAGATATTTTGGAGGCGCAATGATTTTACTGTCTGATGATTTCCGCCAAACACTGCCAGTAATTCCAAGATCAACTACTGCCGACGAAATTGACGCTTGCCTCAAATCGTTGAATCTATGGCGCTATGTGAAGAAAATTCAGCTGACAACAAACATGAGAGTTGCATTGCAAAAACGATACATATGCAGAAGATTTCTCTGAGCAATTGCTGACTATCAGTGATGATCGAGTACCTGTCAACGAATCGAGCGGATTGATTTCATTTTCTCAAAATTTCTGTAACCTCGTCTCATAGAAAGACGAACTCATCAACAAAGTATTCCCAAACATCATTACTAACCACAAAAATAATGAATGGTTGAGTGAGTGAGCAATTTTGGTGGCTAAGAATAAAGATGTAGATGACCTAAACTACATAATCCAGAATGATACATTGATGCACTGCACTATTGACTGTGTAACAAATGAAGATGAAGCCACCAACTATCTAATTGACCTTTTAAATTCATGGGGTGTGCCTGGCTTACCACCGCACAATTTACGACTAAAGGTTGGCTCAGCAGTAATCACGCTTAGAAACATAAACCGACCAAAACTGTGCAACAGAACGCGTTTGGTTGTAAGTAAATTGATGAAAAATATGATTTACGCGACAATACTCAAAGGAAAATTCGAAGGTGAGGAAGTCCTCATTCCGAGAATCCCGATGATCCCAACCGATATGCCGTTTGAGTTTGAACGACTTCAATTTCCAATCTGTCTTGCGTTCGCCATGACCATTAACAAATCACAAGGCCAATCCTTGAAAGTTTGTGGTCTGAATCTAGAAAATCCATATTTTCCCATGGTCAAACAAATGTGGCGTATTCACGGGTTTGAAGACCATCTGCGTTATTTGCTGTTGCGCCTGATAATAAAACAAAAAATATCATCTATCGCAAGGTGCTTCACTGAAGAATGCAACTCATTCACAAAAACATTTATAGAATCATTAAAATATTGGATTTTTAAAAATTATATGTATTATGCTAATAAAAAATTAAACTTAATGAAATCCAAAATCTGCTTATTTATTACCTCTAAGGCGGAACAAAGTTCGCCGGGTCAGCTAATCTAATATATAATACAAATAGCAGGTCATTAAATGTATAGTTTTTTTACTTATAGTAAATGGCAAAAAATGGTAGGAATAGTGAACTTTAGGTGGTTATACTCGTACAACTTTGATTAATTATTATGTTTTAAAAACTTAGAAGAATTTAACCATTGCCGCAGATAACTTTAGGTGCAAAACTCGGCCTAATCCACTCTTTACACTGCGATCCAAATAAAAAGGCTGACGTTGTACCCGGAGACTACGTAGTCAACGCGATAATAGCAGTCGCTTGGCGCACGGCCAGAGAGTACTCGGGCAATGGTGAAGACGCACCTTCTGATCCGGCGCCACCGATCTACAACGTCGTGTCGTCAGTAGACAACCCACTGACGTGGAGTTAGTATATTTATTTTAAAGTTGTAAACATAATGTAATATAAGTTAGTGGTTAACGAAGCGATAGGTAAATTGAAAAAAAGAAATACTACATTGACGGCAGAGGTAACCCATACCCTACACTAACGCTCTTAATGCCAATCACCGCCCTGACCGTGGTATACATCTATTAAAAATATAGACACTGAGCCAATTTTAAAAGAAAAAAACTACTTATGAACGAATCTAAAAAGATCTATGTAAGCCAAAGCCTTTTTATTTAAATTAACCTTTGGTATTTACACACGCCACGACGTTATCACGTCGGTAAGTACTCTTTGCTGAAGTAAAACTGTACTATTACAAATGGAATAAAAAGGTACTTAAACTTTCCATGTCGTAAAATTTTATTTCGTAAATTTTCTTAATTAGACCCTTGTCGGCAACTGGCAGTGACATGCAGTGGGTAACCCATCGCTGACACTCGAACCTGTTCTTCTACTACGAGTCCTCACTCAACGAATTGAACATTAATGCGTTAGGATCGCCATATGTCGCACGTCTTAATAAATGTTAATATCCTTATTTATCATAACCGATAATATAATTAATATAGAATTCGTATCGGTGTTTTTCGAGAATACAGTATTAAGGCAAGGTAGAGACATCCATCAACGTGTCCGTTTCATTTTCATTAATATTTTAATGAAAATGATGTTGATGTATGTTGACTATTGTCAACAGATGCATCTCCAATCACTATATGACCATGCAATTTGCTGTATAACAAAGGAGATAGAAGCTCGCTAGCAATCCCAGACAGCTCATTGATAAGTTTGCTTGTCAATAAGCACAGAACAATAAACATCGAAACATTATCAAAATTGTCACAGGCAAGCGGTCAACAACGCCGATTTGTAAATATGGTAGAGCTGTTAATTAGTCAACTAAGCAGCAATGCGAAAATGGCTCGGTAACGCGACAGCGCTTTTGACTATCCATAATGGGGTCCTGACCCTTACGATGAAGTATGGTCGTGAGAGCTGGTTATGGCAGAATAATAATGAACGTAGTGTCAATGCGGTGATGTGATCTCTGCGTAGTATGAGTGCAATGTCTTGAAGAGATAAACATAATAACAGTGATCTCAGAGAGCGGTGTGGTTTGAAGGGAGACGTAGTTACTAGAGTAGGAAAGGGTATGTTGCGATGGTTTGGCCGTCAGGAAAGAATGAATGAAAGTAGACCATCAAAACAAATCCATAGAGCCATTTGTAATATCATAATTTACGAAGTTCAACAACACAAGAAAATACGTATGTACCATATTTATTCAACTCTAAATGTGTTTCTATTTATTTCACGTTGCATCTTTCACATTACACTCGATTCCATATCCAACATGTTTTTCAACGTTGTTTTCTCTTTGAAAAATATCACATTTTTTGCTTATTCACTCATTTCACGAATAGTTTTTAATAGGATTTAAAAACTATGCTGCAATAATTCCTAGCCAATCTCGCGAGATTCACCAGAGCATAGCTATCAGAACACTCGGCGGTTAGCAGATTCCTTTATTTCGAAGATCTTAAATTTACCAAACGTTGCGAGTGTTAAATATAAGTTGTGGAAGGACTTCCTCAACCTTTTCCTGATGGCCACTAAGTCATTGAAGATATTGGAACTTTCGGTTGGAGAGTTGCCGTACCTACTCTTCCACATAGCGCCGGCTAAACTTCCCGTCAAATTGAAAACGCGGCTTAAGCAAAGGTATGGCAGCCACCCTCGAGTGCTGCCAATCTTCGACCAGCTCGTGGAGTTTCTCGAGGAGAAATGTCTTTTCCTCTACAAAATTCCACGGGATGTGCAGAAATCGAGCGGTAATGCAAGTCGTTGGATGACATACGACCAGCGAGCGAGTGACAGTGGTCGCAGGATCAAAACTCCTCCACCACTGCGGCGGAAAGCTGCACTCGTACTCCAAAAATGGGTTGTTCGGGACGTTTACAGGCTGAGACTACGTAAATCTCTTAGGACTAAGTTTAGAGGAATTGGGATCTTTAATATAAAATCTCAATTTATTTACGAACATTTATTGCATGTAAAAATAAAGAAGCAATGAACGATATAAATTCAGTACAAAGAATAAAAGTAAATTATATTGCATGTTAATAAACTACATGAAGTCGCGAATTCATTTAAGTTTAATTTTATAATTTAACATACTTAAACTTAAAAAGAGCTATCCTTAAATTTCTCGCTTGTTTCTTTTGAGAGAAAATTATCTACCGAACGAGTGGTAGAAGTTGGGCTTTTTGCTACTATAAACACCTTACTATTGAATCAGAATATTAATTAACCTTCTGTCATTCAATTATATATAACCAATAAAATATAACCACATAACATAAAGTGCAACTAGAAACGGTATGGTATTCCTTAGAATTTATGTCGCCACACTATCACGTGCACAGTTTGTATTTAATGGACACATAAACTAGAACTACATTGTTTGTTGAGCTGTAAAAAGTAAAAATTCTTAAAAGAAATTTTCTTTACTCCAAAACACATTCTATTTCTAACGCAGTAAGTTTGCGTATTTCAGTACGATATTTATATTTAAAGCCTCGGAGATCCTTATATACTTAAGAACGAAAAATGTAAGCGTACGACATAAAGAATAAAAGAAACTTATCAGAATTAAGATTTATTTACGTATTGATTCATTTACTGAAATATTCCGTATAATGCTTAATGAAACACTCTGGTTTTTATAATCCGTTCTTATTAAGCAGTGAAATTCTATATTACGTTAGAACACCGAAATAACTCGTTATCTGCGTACTTCACACGACTTTCACAAAAACATATTATGTTATTCAAAGTTCACTTTCACAGTTGACTCTGAATAATGAAGGAAACAAGGTGACAAATAAACAAACACTTTATAACTTTAAAATTAGTCCATAAATGTCTTTTTTAATATTGTGTGTTTTAAAATGTCAACACCTGGTACAGCGGCAGGCGGGGATCTGTTTATTTTGTAACAATTCCCATACCACAGACAAAGAGAAGCAAAACAATTTTGTCACTATCAAATATACATGTTTTTATAAACTGTTAAGGTATAACTAGATTTCGTACAGATTAAGCAATGTACAAAAGTGTTGAAAATTTGTTCTTGGATAAAACTTGTTGAAGCTTTTATAATAATATAAAAACCAAAATATTATATTATAATGTCATATTGATTTCTAATATATCGATGATGAGAATATTTAAATTTGACATCTGATTTTGAAATATATACGTTACAATCACGTACGACGCTGCTTAAAATATTATTCCGCACATGTCTTCTCGCTGCAAACTCCTATTAACTTCGGTGCGCGCGCATATATCATTCGTCATTTGCTCATATATCGGGCACGCACCGCGCTCACTTGCTATTTTTATTGCCTTTTTATGTTATGTGATTAAAACCCATGTTAAATGCCATCTAATTCATAATAGTGAATACACTTAAAAATCGACATTTAAAGTATTTCTCTGACGATTATAATGTCGTTAGAATATTATTTGAACCTTATAGTTTAACATGACGATATGTTCTCATATTGATTGTAAAAACTTAAAGGTGTGAATATTTATCTATAATAAATAATAACATTTTGACTATTAGAATTAAAATTAATACCCATTATTTTTAGGATCATATGTGGATCTCGCTGAATTAAATGGTATGAAATGTCTCAGTGTGCGAGCCGTATGGTATTATGTATTCTACTTGATTCCAAACAAATGGCTGCACATGTTTCTCTGCTTCCTGATGCACTGGATACCGGCCTACATAGTCGACGGTGCACTGCTCTTAGTTGGAAAGAAACCTATGTAAGTGTGACTACACTATTCACTAGACAAAACCCGCTCTGAGCTCCAAATAATTTACAGCGAACAGATGCTAGTCAGACTCACTTAGCTGTTTGGTGTTTTGATTACATTTTATTAATACTGATATTAATTTAAAAAAATTTAAACTAAATTTTTTTATGGAACTTTACCGTTTGGTTAGAGCTACACTTGTAAACCATGTGATTTGTTACGTCACCTTAATATATGTCCACACACGGTCGAGCATATTTCATTATTAGGGATCCCTTAGCAAAGTCACTTCCGATCGAACCGACACTAACCAAAGTGAAACCCTTAGAGGTTTATCTGTTATGTCTGTCTATTCACTTGCCACAGCTTTGTGACTCCATTATTTTTTATTGATACCGATTAAATTATGCAAATAAGTATCTTATACGAACCGTAATAAATTATATAAAACTACAGCTAAAAAATGTTAAAGTTAATTTTTGTATATCAAATTGAGGCGTTATAAATATTTTTTTATGTACTACTCTATTCCCGTTAAGTGTGCACATTTTCATTTCATTAAACAACTAAATTTATAACAGGTTGGAGAAAAAGGTTTTTCGTATTTTATAAGTGAAAAGTTGCAGTAAAATCCCTTTGACTGTGCTGTTTTTATTTGTCTAGTTTTAATACCATTAAGTAGATGACATTTTGAATCTGACGTAAAAATTTGTTACATTTTGAACTATTACTACAAAAAAAGGAAAAAATGCGATACAAGCTGCAAAAAAAATTGAAATGCTTATGGACCTAATATATTGTCGGTAAAAGTAACACAAAACTGGTTAAAGTGTTTTCAGTCCGGTAATTTTGTCCGTCAAAATAAATCTCCTTCTGGTCAACCTGTTGAGGATAAAGTTGATACTATTTTGGAAAAAATAGAGCGAGATCTGCTTATTAGTTCTTAAGGCATATCTGAAGAGCTGGAGATTGAACATAAAGCAGTTTTGACCCATATGATAAAAACTCGATAATTGGTTCCCAAGCTACCTCACTGAAAGAAATCTAAAGAATACTATGTTCATTTGCGATTCTCTATTGGAACGTAACGAAACCGAATCATTTTTGGAAAGATTCGTTATTGGTGATGAAATATGCATTACCTACGACAAGAACGTGCAAAAAATATCATGGTTAAAAGGCACGCAAGTCCTACAGATTATGGCGAAACCCGAATTAACTGGCAATTTTGATGCTTGTTGGCAAAGTTGATGCTACACAAATGGGGGGATTGGTAGTGCTTTATTCATTATGACCTTTCACCGTCGGACAAAAACTTCAATTTGAGTATTGTATTGTGTGAGATGTTAATTAGCAGAAATTCATAGTAGACGCTTGCCTACAACATGCATAGACATGCAGCATGCAACCCACCGCTGACCCTCGAATCTGCCTCTCCACTACGAATCTCTATCCAAAGGATTGAATATTGATTCCAGAGGATTGACAGATATCGAACACCTAAGCAAGTGTTACCTATTTTTATAATTATCTCAGTCCGCCAATCGTTAAATTGTTAATTCTACGTACGTTTCATGCCAACAAGGCACATCCTCAGGAAATTGCCGACAGTCACATCCACCAGGGTGTAAAGAGTGTTAAAGCAACCGACACAACCTCGTTAAGCGGGCCGCTGTCATGCAATGGTCAAAAAGCGACGAAAGCATCTTTAAAGCAGCCACAGACCACCACCAACAGACATGCCTGTCAAATGTTACAGACTAACCATCACCAACATTACCCAAATAGTTACAGGCAAGCGTCTAATAATGGCGATTTATAAACGTGAATTTGGTCGTTGAGCATATTATTATTATCTTTATGTTTTAATTTTTTCTAAGGATTCCAAAACATTTAAACGTAACCCCTTCTCACACACATGCAAAACATCGAATTTGTGATCAAAAATGCTGAGGAGACTTATAAACTTGAATTTGTGCAAACCTGCCGTGAGTCTTTCCTAAAATGCCAAAGTTAAAAATCCGAACAGATCATCAGAGCTGTTCGGATTTTCAATTCTGATTTCGTATGTTGATACATACGTAACGTTCATCGTGAACGTAAATCATTCTAAATAAAAGCAAACGGATTTGTAGGTAGACATGCTCTTTTATAACATATTTACGGGTACTTAATTTTCTTTTCCATTAAATTACAGGCTAGTGAAAATTCACACGAAGATTGCTAAATTATCAAACTTGGTATCATATTTTATTACGCAAGAATGGGAATTTGACAATCAGAATACGAAAAACCTGTTAAACGATATGTACCCACCGGATAGAGATACGTTTAATTTCGATGTTAAACGATTAGACTGGAACGAATACATGTCAAATAACTTGAAGGGTTTAAGAGTCTATTTTCTAAAGGATCCGATTGAAACGATTCCAGAAGGAGAAAGGAAATACTTCATATTTAAATGTCTGCATTACACAATTACCTTTGTATTTCTATATTTACTTTACAAACTAATTAAGTTACTTTTGCTTTGTGTTTTGTAATTGAACTTTACAGCAGCACCAAATTTTGGAATCTATCGTGAAGACACGAGCTTCTAACAAAACTGTAAAAAATAAAATTATTGCAAAACTATTAAATACTGTTTAATTAACTTCCCTTGAAATTTTGAATGGAATCATCCCATCCCATTATTAATTAAGAGAATATTCTTGGCATAATGTTTTATAGATAAATATTACCTTATCAGTTTTATTTAATACAAGCTTTCGCCCGCGGTTTCGTCTACATGGACATAGAACGACTTCCTCCATCTTGTATATCGACCGATCACGCTTCCAATCGTGATCTTGAGTTTTTATTTAATGAAGAAATTTTCGTAGTCGATTCAGTAGTTTGGTTCAATAGTAAAAATATCCAGATGAAGTCGGGTACAAATGCTAGTTTTTCTTCACAAACCTGTCCGTTTGCGAGTACGACATATCGCCAGTATCATCATGAACAAAATACACACTCATTATATACAGTATGTCCCTATGCAAAATTTGGTAAATTCCAATCCAGAGCAAAAATTCAAAAATGAAAAGTATGTATTGGGTCTTGGAATAAATATTTATGACAGAATTTTACAAAAATATCACATATATGATTTCATATATTAGTATATATAGATAAATAAAAACATCGTAATTCTTATTCCAAAAAGTTATCCACTTCTATTCAAAATTAGATAAAAAACTGTTCAACCGTTTTGGAGATAAGCCCGGGCAAACAAACAGAGGTAACAAACAGTCTCAATTCCTTCAAAAATATATATGTATCAAAATTTTTTCGACATTCGAATTTAAAAATTTTGAGAAAAAGGATCCAAATGCCAATTAAGTTACATAATTTAGAAAATTACGATGATGGATATTACAACAAAAATATTAAACTTTCAAATTAAAATACATAATAGTTTTCCTATTTTTTAGCAATCTCCTAAACCATTGGATTTCCGCATGTAATTTTTTTGCTAGCTATGTACAAAAACAAAATATAATAACTAATTCCATGGGCAGCATCGAATTTATTATGTAATTGTATTTTGGAAAAATCAAAACTTAAGAACGTAAACTGTTATGTGCACCTCGGGTGCAGGCTCTTCCAATTCACTAGCGCCGTTCACTCAGGAAAGTTATTCCGTGATCAGCAACAAAATTATTTTGTTAACAGTTTCCAGAAAAATTTATAGTTAAACTGGAGTGTTCGGTTTGTTTATACAGCGATATGCAGACTCTTTCGATTTCCCGTTTTTATTTTGTTGCTGACTCTATGCACTAAACAATGTTATTTTGTGAGGGGCAACGAATTTATTCTGTGATTTTCCCCAGAAAATTTGCGAGTTGAACTGGCGTGGAAAATATCAAATTTCATATAAGTAAAAAAAATATTTTTTTTATTTACTTCTGTAGCAACTTCGAGCTACAAATTCCCAACAAATTTTCCTGTTTTCGTTCGACTGATTATGTTATAATATATCTAGTAATGTTTCATGTGAACTTTGCATAAAGCTGGCATTGTTGCCGATTTCCAGTTACCAATTCAAGCAACAAAATTGGTTTTTTGGCAACTAATTAGCAACAAAAGAACCAACAAATTTTCGTGTTATCATTTTCAATTTTCGCTAATTTTACACTGCCAGTCTTTTGGGCACTGTAAAATCATATGTATGACGTGATCATAATAATAAATTTACATCAAGATCAAAGAAACTGTCCTTAAGTTATAAAAACACACATATGCATTTTACAAATGGTACAATTGACGTCAATAAGTCATAAAAGGAAAAATTGACATAATATTGAGAAGAAACGACTATATATGAGCACAAAGTGAGAGAGACAGAAATTAAAGCTTTTGTTTCTGGTAGTATTTTTTCTGGTCAGCTTCCAGCCGCCGATGCATGCGATGAGGAACCTCATTTAAAAATTATTAAATTCAAATATGCATGACGATTTTTGTTCAGCAGCCATTTTTTCATCTCCCAATTCGTTATCTAGCAGTTAAAGCTATGATTATCGTACAACAAGCTTTTGGTTTCTTAAAATTCACAACTTTTTCGCTGGTTACCTGCACTTGCCAAGTTCTTTTAGATGACTTGGTGGTAAAATGTGTTTGATCTTGTATTTCTACAGTCATTCAATGAATCATTTATCATTTAAGACAGATAAAAATAACCGGTGTCTGCATCTGGTGCAACCGGTGTAATCGCCGTCTAACGATGAATAATTTTACAGTGTTACCATGTATAAAACGGACTTAAGTAATAAAATTGATGAACAAAAAAACAAAACATACAGGCGTAAGGTAACAAACGACATTTCCTCAAAAACAATATTATTTTTCTGTAACTATTGTAACTTCTTTTTCACTCCGTTTTAACCGGCTTTTGAGTAAAAAGGATGAAAAGGATGAAAAGAACAATTAAAACCAATAACTTTAGGTCAGCTGTTGACTTAACCCACAATTCGTTAGGTATTCACGAACGTTTTCCTGTACACCGATAACACAAAACTGAAAGAACACAAAGGCAGTGTGCGTGTCTCCGGACAAGGATAAAGTTATTAATAAGCTTTACACCAGAAAGCGACGCAGTACGAATGCGAGTGCGCGAAGATGGGCACTTCAAGACCTTGCACATTACTGCTGTGCAGGAACTCCGTCGTCATATGCTTTGTATTCTTTGGTGAGTATTCCTTGTCTATGCTCTACAAAAGTACTTTTGTATTCAGATTTAGTCAATTAAATGTTAATCGAACCACTTTAGTCGCATATAATCGTATTTTATTCTATGCCTTGAAGCACTTTAAATCTTTATCTGACACCCGTAATTAGACCAAATTCATAAGTGTCGGTGACCACACTGTAAGGTCCTTAATTCTTGTGCTTTAAAATTCCAATTTTAATAGAACAATAAACTTATAGAACCTCATCTGTCTGAATGTATTCAGATGAAGCTGAGCGTACAATTCAGTGACAAAAAACTATACACTTCTGACATACGCCTATTGTTCCCTCGTCTATCTGCCTCATCGCCTGCAATATTCTCATTTATTTGTAATTTCACGTTACCTCCCAAGGAGGTAGATTGAAACCATGTGCATTTGCTAAGCATTCTGTTATAAATTTTAAATAAGCTTATTTCGTAAGTTATACAGCAATACTTAAAATATATGTTAATATTTTCAAAATTTAGCATTCGTTCCTAAGGCAAATCTGTAAAAGGTAAAAGTACACTGAGAGAAATTAATTTGCAAAAATTAAAATATGAATTTGTAATTGCCGTTATTACGTTTTAAAAACAAAAGTTTATTTAGAAATATCGACTGCAATTAATTATTACACCAGTTGTGTAATATCGAAATGTAATAATAACAAAACCGTTTTAGTATTTGCAGGAATTAGTAAAACAAATTAATTTTTACAATATAATAGTATAAAGTACAAATTTATTTAAAAATTAGTATTAGTATTTGTAATATCAAGAAAATATATTATTTAATTCTAAGGCTTTGTCGCTTGTTTAATTCATACAAATCGTAGTTTGAAACTTATGTAAAATAAAACGAAACCGATTTTGTAATTTCAGCAAAATACATTACTAATTCCTAGTTCTATTGCCTTTCCTAATTGGTTGGTGAGCCGTTTAATAATCATCAGTGAGTTTTATAATTTTAAAAAGTGCATATGTAAAAATTAATTGTTTTTTTTTTTAATTTATACACAATTATTATTATTTATTAATAGGTACTCATATTTTTCTTAAATATCGAGTAATCTCGTAGCGTAAACTCAGTTCATTTCTGACGGGCATGACCAAAAGTTGTGTAATTGTGCGTATTAATTCCCTGAACTGGTTTATTTTTTAGGTGTGTTATACCCTTAAATACCTAGGATCGATCACAGAGGTAACCGCCCGTCTGTGCCCTTCGCAGGTATTTTGTCGTAATACTAATATTCCTGTTATGGTGTTTAAAAGTATTGAGATACTGTACTTATACTTGTTAGGTTAGTATCGTTATTGTAAATAGGTTTCCTAAAGTTATATTTATTGATTAAAATATAGAGCAGATTTAAGTTTTATAAATCGTATTGCTTGGTGTAGTAATAGTACTTTCTGTTAATTAAAGTGAAAATAAATAAATCAGTTAAACCTTAGTACTTTATTTTATTGAATGCTTATTTTGGTTTCACTATTCTGGAATCAGCTCATCATTTTTAGTTACAGCAAGTGTATTGTAATTAATATTAAAATATATATAACCTTTTGTAATGCCCTTCTACATCATTACCAATATTCAATATTACGTTTTGCAATTTCATATGTGTAGTTGTACCTAATATTTAATACCAAACTTTATGTTTCCAGCTTAGTGTAATGGTTTGTTTCAATTAGTTTTAATAATTCCATTTCCTTACAGTTCCTATTTATAGCATAGCTTTTAATACTAATAATTACTTAACACGAAATATAAAGCTTAGTATCAAGTATAGCAACTATATATGAAAAATTGCAAATATTTGTTACTAGTAATTAAGTACTTGGCATTACAAAATGTAATATTGAATATAGTAACACTACACCAGAAATTACGAAACATCCTATAAATCATTACAAATGCATACTAGAAATTAATAAATGCAGAACTCAATTTTACTATATACTTGGAATTACAAAACGTCTTATTAAGTATTACAACTGTACACTAAAAATTACACAAGTCAGTACTCGTTCTTACTATTACATCTTATTAAGAGCTTTTAACGCAGGCTAAAACAATCAATTCTGATTTCTACTTTCAACAACTGATGAAACTAAAACAAGAAGTAGGAAAAAACGGTCGGAATTGATCAACAGAAAATGTATGGTTTTTCACCGTAATATCGCTAGACCACACTCATCTTTAGCCTCTAAAGCAAATATTGAAGCAGTTTGGTAGGAAAATGTTAATGCTTGGATGCAATAACACTTTCATATTGTTAATAACTATATGATTAAATGGGTTTCAATGTACTTTCTGTAATATTGTTATGCTGAAAATCGATTTAGGACATGAGTAAAATAGAAATTAAAAATTGATTGTTTTCTCTCCATCATTGAGAGTTCCGAATTCTATCTATGAGAAATTTTGAACCATTAGCCTGTTTTATTCATAGTACATATTATGCGTACTTGTGCATTTTGTTAATATTTATATATATATATTAATAATGTAATTTTTTTGCCCGTGCGCCTGAAATGTATACCTATTACATGGTCATGTTTCGATTTTACAAATAAATTTTGTAACAATAGTTTTATTAATAGCCTGATACTGGGAAGTACGTTTAGTTATGCAGTACACATGTGACGCCCACTGAGAGTCTGTACCTTGCTTGTAATACTAGATTATAAATGCTGCCAGTGAATTACTTACGTTACACGTGGTCATATTGAGAGGTACTGGATTAAAAACTAGTTGAATTTTTATATTGGTTTGATAGTTTATAGAAATAAAGTTTTTTTCTGCTCTCGCGCTTTCAAGTGAACATTTACATATAAACAATATAGTTCAACTATAATGGGTCATTAAGGCATTTACTATGGAAATTAAATTTTTTTGAAGTGAAACTTCTTTATCGGGGTTGGAAAAAAATTTAGTGTAACATTTTTTCGTTACGCGTCATTTTCCGTGCAATCTTTATCCCTACGCGTGATTCAGTATACTTTCTCCAGCGGGTAGGGATTGGTAAATCTCCAATGTATTTTGCGCCCGTTTTGAGTAGTTACATTTTTTAAAGTTATTTCAGGTTAACCTTAGTTTTGATTGTAAATATCAGTGAGTTAAACCATTAATTACAAAAATATATAATAACGATAACAATAATAGTAATAATTCTATTATAATTAATGAAATGCTATAATCTTAGTAGCAGAAGGTGAAAATGATTGTATTATTTTTTATCCATGTCTATGATAATAAAAAGCCTTTTGCATAAACTTTGTCTAATTTAGCTTTATTCAACCAATTTCTGTGAAGTTGTAAATAGTAAATCATTTTTCGAAAATGATGTCATAAAGTTTCACTTCTTACGTGTGTACACTAATACACACACACTTTTTTTTATTATAATTTTCATAGATTAGTGTTTTTTGTTTCTAGGTAGTTCGTTTCTACCGTCTCTAGATGCTACGTTCAAGGTTCAAGGTACGTATAATAAACGCAATGTGAACTCTATAAACTTTAACTAGTTTCGGTTGACTTGTGTACATGCAATGCACACACACACACATACACACACACACACACACACACAAACACACACACACAAGTACAGCGACAGTCAGTTTAAAATAATGCAGATCGACTCATGTGTGAAAATATATATGACATATTAAAAATGACAAATATTTGAAGATACAGTTATAAAAAAGTACAAAAATAGAATAAACAAAATTTAATCGTCATGACAATTATGAATCTAATGCCAATAAGACGGCAAACACATTCCGGAGACGGCTTTCGTACTGATTGATAATAGTTTGTGTTTACGCCATTTTCCCCTTTTCCAAACTGTGGTTTGTCTCCCCTAAACCATAGTCATCTAATGGACATGGGGCGGGGGGATATGGGGAACACAGGTCATACAGACTTGTGCGCTGGCAGTCAATGAAAGTATCAATGAAGAGTTTCACTCGTCCCCTCACGCGCGGATGAGTGTAACAAAGAAAAAACGCGGGCCGCTAGAGGATTAATATACTTTAATATAATTATATAATAAAAACAGTGACACTAGACGATCGCAGCTAGAACGTTTGGACACTTAGGATGAGGTCAAAAAGAATTCATATTTATCATTAAAGTGGGTTTCGTAATATTTAATTGTAAAATCTTGATTTTTTTGTTTCGGGTTTTGAGGTGACTTTTATTATATTTGGAATTCCTTCAACTTTGAAACACATTGCGGGGTTCGTCAAGGTGAGGTGCTAACTGGTTACTATAAAGTACTTGACCGAGTACTATAAATCATTCTCGACGATCGTAGGTAGTAGGGGCGACGGCTTCTAAGAACTTGATTCTTATCGGCTTCCCTTTCATAAAATATTTAATATGCATAATTCATAAATAAATAAATTATTGCTTTTTAGTATACAGACACTTAAAATTATTTTAATTTTCAATAATTGTAAATAATATCCAGCCTTCTTACGTTAGTAACGTAATATATAAAAACACTTCAAATAACTCGAAAGCAACCGAGTTATTTAGACGACAAATTCAGAATGTCTGTAATCGTCGTAATCAATGTGAAATGTCGAGGCTTCCATATTCAGTTGTATTATAGCGTTATGGCGACGCCTCGGCCCGAGCCAGCGGTCGCAAAGCCGCGAGCAGGAACAGGAGTACAGCTCGGTTGATCGCGAAGTTTCGCTTCGACAACGAAACGGCAATTGTAATTCATGTAACATAATTTCACCTTTAACGTGAACTCTTAGGTGTTATATTCGTTTGCGGATTCTTGTGTTATATCATTATGTAAATAACAATGCATTTCGATCAGCGGAGATTTCCGATTATACCCGAATAAAAACGTTTTGCATCATTCCACGTGTCCGTTAAATATAGAAGCGTTGTGAGTGTAATTGAATTTATGCTAAGTTAGTGTAGTGGTATTTAGAGACGAATTGATTGTTATTCTATTTATTTATCAGAAGTTTGTTAATGAAATTAGAAGATAGAAATTTTGCTTTTCCTTGCATATTTTAGCTGAATTATTTGCAAGCAGATATTACCTCGCTTTACTACAAAATAAACAGAGTTGATATAGACGTCGTTATTCGCGA
The DNA here is from genome assembly GCA_005406025.1 of Eumeta japonica. Lineage (NCBI taxonomy): Eukaryota > Metazoa > Arthropoda > Insecta > Lepidoptera > Psychidae > Eumeta > Eumeta japonica. The sequence goes on from BGZK01000743.1 coordinate 233,303, forward strand.
AGTTCAATCGATATTAAATTGGTTTGAGAGTAATTTCATTATTAAGTTTGACGAAATTTACAGACAGTCACTGATATAAGTGAGCCTCCACGAAACGCCGACGTCTATTTAGCTCAGAATCAAACTTAAAACGCGAGTATAAACGTATTTTCATCGAAATTGCAGATAATGTTAAAAATCAAATTCAAACCAGATATAGTTCACTAAGCAATTTGTCGTTTTAGATTTACTAAGTAAGTCAAATACGATTTATTCGAACATTTCCTGAGGATAAACTAAATAATTTAAATTTATTATTTCCTGAATTTTGACATAAATGCATTAAAAATGAGTTAAAAGTATTATATTCTCGTCTCCTTAAAAGATTAGATATGTACGAGTTATTTTTGCATTTAAAAAGATATCTAAAAGATACATTTCCTCAAATTTTAGCTTAAGTAATATCTGTTTAACTTCCGATAACAATTGCAGCATGGGACGATTTTTCAGCTCTCAAACGCATTCATACGTACCTCAGGAATAGCCAGACAGTACAAAGGCTTTCAGATCTCGCGTTGTTATCTATAGAAAAACATTTACTGTTGCAAATCAAAATAGAAACCAAATTTTATGACTTGGTATTAGCTCATTTTCTCAAGAAAAATCGTAGATTACCACTAAATTTAAATAGCTTTTTATATCATTTAATTCATTTATCCACTGCGCTGCTATAAATTCGACTAAAGAGCTTCATAGCTTTTCAAAGCTGCTTTATGCATGCTCGAAGTCTTTCCCGTTGCGTATTCTATCGTTGACTTCAAATAGCAAAGCGGCGAATGAAATATCTCCGCGATTATACCAGAGGGCGTTACTGAGCTCGGTAAGTAATAGTTATATTTTTATTAATAATGTTTAATGTTGACAATTTTATAAGGTTCGGCTTCCCTTCATATTTTTCTCACCGCTCGCCACTGGTAGGTAGTAGCTAGGTCGTCAAGGTGAAAACCTATTAATTTCGACAACATTAAATAGCGTTTAATGTAACATAAATATAAAGCGAGCATAGTAATTTATTTATTGCAAAGAAATCATATTTGTTAAATTTAAAATAACGATAACGGGCTATATAAACGTAAACGGTCAAGATCGATAACATTTTGTTTTTGTTTTAGAAATATTTGCATTCTTTATTTTGGATTACTTTTATTTTTGTTCATTTTTTTATTTAATGTAAGACAGGCATAACATTTGATCTAATATGATTATAATTAGGTTAACCAGGTTTTCTTAGTTAGGCATTTTGTAAAGTATTTCGCGGGCAATAAATACAACATTTATTAAGTAAGTAGTTCTTAGAGGTTTAGACTAGTTTATTTATATTCTGAATTGGCTTATATTAACTTGCAGACAATTTTTTTAGGTGTTTTTTGTTTGTAATATTTTCCTTTTGTTTGTATACTTTATTTTACTGTTTAGTATATTACGCGTATTTTCATCCAAATTTAAGATTTATTGCGGATAACATTGTTTAATATAAGTGAATTAATAGTTTTTTTTTGTTTTATATATTTTTCGACGGGCACTACTGGCATACGAGGGTTCCTATTTATGTGTTTGGAATATCAAAAAGAAACAAACGCCTGTCATTTAAAATGGTTTTTTTTTCTTTTTAAAATATTTTCCATGATGATCGATTCATTTTTGCATACACTAGAACCAATTTATATACCACTTTTTCCTTTCTCATTAAGCTATCTCCAAAACGTGCATTTTGTATTCATCAACGGCCACTTCGCGGCTCGCAAAATGTTGATCACGTAATTAATTCTTCATGCATGGAAATAAATAAAAATCTTTGGGTGCCAAATCGGGGCTGTACGCCGGATGACTCATCAATTCGATCTTTTGACCTTCCAAAAATTTTTTCGCATCCAAATTTTCGTGTAATTTTTTGTGTATGCTAGTCATACTTATTATGCCCAGGGACGCTTTTATCTTGAGATATGTAACGTGACGATATTGCATTATTAGTTCCCGCACAGCATCGATATTTAAAAGTACAACAAATGATTTTGAGCGACCTTCTCTAAATTTATCAGACTGCCCACGATTTAATTCACTAAACCAGTGGTACACAGTGGTCTTTGATAGTGCTTCGTCCCCGAAAATCGAAATAAGTTGATAGATTCACTTTTTTGAATTAGCAGCCAACGCGGAAAATTATTATAAATCATCGTACGAAACTTTTGACGAATCAAATTCATGGTGATTAAAACACGCAATTTTCAAAATGAAGCCATAATGGTAAAACACGGGCACGCTTGGATGATTTCCCTGAGTATCTATCCCAGTTTATGGAAGAACACGAGGCACTGTTGGCGTCCTTGGATGACTCTAAGCCTGAACATGAGACTGTTCTGACCAAGGTGAATGCGGATTTTCTCATAATTTTAGAATTATCGGATTCGATCAAACTATCCTTGTGTGACTTATATGCGGAAGGGAATTGGAACGGGTTTGAGCTGGACCATCTCTGCCGACGACCGACACAATTTAGCAAGCGAGATCAGGAATGGCTGTCGCACATCAAAATGCTCAATAACAGTCTATTCGCGGACTGTTATCACGGCCAGTCAAAAATTTGCGTATTTCTTGTCCTGTCTTTTATCGAAACCAGTAGTTTTGGTACAGCACTTGAACATTAGCAATGATTCTTATCTAATTGTGTGGGATTTATTAGTGTTGCTATCAAAACACTCGGCGGTTAGCGAAGGCTTTTTTCTCTGAAATCTTAAATGTCGAACGTAACGGGTGCCAAATATAAGTTGCGGATAGGTTTTCTCAACCCTCTCCTGATGGCTACGAAGTCACTGGAGAGGTCGAAACTTCCGGTTGTAGAGTGGCATACCTACTCTTCCTCATGGTGCCGTCTAAGCTTCCAACTGAGTTAAAAACACAGTGTAAGCAAAATACGGTATTGACTCTCGAGTGTTGCCAATATTAGACCAGCTCATAAAATTTCTCGAGGAGGAATTTCGACTCCTTGACAATATTCCACGAGATGTGCGGATATCGAGCGATAATGTGGATCGTTGGGTGACACCCGACCAGCGGGTGAGAGGCAGTGATCGCACAATTAAAACCCCTCCACTACTGCAGCAGGAATCGAACTCAAAACGACATCCGGCTGATGCTGTGGAGCGGAATCAAAAATAGTGCCCATTTTGTGGAGTGGGTGGTCATGTACTAACCTCACGTGGGTTCATTTTGTAACATAAATCCCGATAAGCAGGCGTTTGTAGCACAACGCGGATTGTGTTACACCTATCTCGGGAGATACTATACGCGGGAATTTGAACAGCCAGCCATTCTAGGCGGCACTGCGGGCTTACGCACCCCAGGCGGGAGTGTGAGTAACACCCGAGGGAGGAGTAACTCCTTCCGGATTGATATAAGCGGAAGTCAGCGGGTGCACTCGAGATCACCTGCTCCCCAAGATTTAAATTATAAACGACTAAAAACTGTTTCCCCTAAACTATGAACAACTAACTGATACAGTGTAGGGGATACGCAGAGCAGACGTCATACGGAATTGCTTACCGGCTATTATTGAAAGTTTAAATAAATTGCCATAACAAAAAACTTACTCGCGGACGAGTGAAATGTAGGAAAAACGCGGGTCAGTGCAGGACTAATATATTTATATACAAAGAATACAATTTACGGCAGTGAAACAATAATAGACAACAGTGCCACTCAATGATCGCGGCTACAGCGCCCAGACACTTAGAACGAGCGTCAACGAAAACCAGGTGAACCCTAAACTGACTATAGCTCAGGATGTCCGGGCGCATATAGTTTATAAAGAAGAAAGAGATCAGACTTAATAGTTTGATTAAATCAGGTGTTAAAGTAAAATTTTGTAAGCAATGGTCTGATTTTGATATAGAATACAATTTATATGTAGCCACCCACCGGTCTCCCGTTATATAAAATTATTTCAGCCATGAGGTAAAGTGAACCTCATTGTGCTAAATAAACGTTTTGTACTTGTGAATAAATAAAATGCTTAAATAACATTTGTATCGGGACTTAGACTTTCAAAATCTAATATGAAAATACAAATACTAATGTTAGTGTATAAAAAAAAATTGGTTTCATAATTCTACAGTAATGAAGTGCACAAAATAAATATTTTCATTCTATGTAGTTATAAAGCAAAGTGTAAATGCTTGAGATTTTTTGTTATAAATGTCATTACTTTTTCAGTAATGACATAACAAATTAATTTTTACTCTAAATATAGTACATATATTTCTATTGAGTTAAAAGAAATACTAATTGGTAGAGCGCATTATTTCAATACTGCAGGTCGTGTAATATTGAAATTGTGTCAAATTGTTTTAGGAACTGTCATATTCCTGTCACTAAAAATACCCTCGATACGAACTGATACATCTTCTTACTTTTGCTCAGGAGTAAACCATATGTGGTTGTCGGGGTCCGTGAACACAATCAACCATCTAACGGAGTTCTGCTATGACGAGGGTGTCGAGTTCTATGTCACGTGCCAATCCTACCACGAAGCTTTCAGAGCCACTCAAGAAGTAATGTGGCGCCTTTACGGTAAGTGGCAATTCCGAATTGTTCTGTAAAGCTGACGTCAGATAAAAGCAGACTAACCTTACGCCACAAAACATTAAGTAATAGTCCGACATCATAAAAGGTTGTCCTTTCACCTACACATCTATATTTATTAAGGACTTGTGCATTTGGAGCATATTTTTGGGGAAATACACACACATACACGCGTTTATCTGTGTTTGCGTGGGTGCTTGCACGAGTGTGTGCGTGCGTGCATGCTCGCGTGTGTGTTTGTGTGTGTGTTCAATGTTTTGAACACAAAATCCATATCAGTTTATTGAACTCACGTATTTTTTGCTAAAATAGCTGATTTACTGATTTAGGCCCTTCCTGCACTGCAAAATAAAATTCGCGTGAAAATAAATCCGTGCCGCCTCGCGTTCAATTTGCATTAAGTCATAGATTTTTTCCTCAAACATTTTTAACCGCCAGTGTTTAGCAAACGCTCTCTGTAATGTTGACGACAAGCTTGAAATTCTTAAGACTTTTTTAGAAGTTCCGCTGACATTTTCTTAATAAGAACATTGTTAGTTAGTTTTCTTCGTTAGTATTGAATAAAGTAAAATATTACATTTGACGAAAATAAAATAATAAACTATATACTTAAATTTGAAAGCTTACAATTTTTTTCCCGGAAACTAAGCGTTTCCGTCAAAGTTTATAGAACAAAAGTTGTTCAGTTTGACCACCTGTAGATCTGACCAGGTAGATCAAATTCCAAAAAATTTGTACCACTCTGTATGTTTATGTATATGTACGTGTACAACATGATTTCAATTATATAAGAAAATAGAAAACACTTTGTACCATATCAGCAATGGAGTGGATTTTGCATATTTTTTTACTACTTTTGACTTATATAATTTTGAAAACTTGGTCATATTATGTACGTACTACTAACTGGCAGCAGCGAGTGGTGCATTTTAATGTAGCCGCAGCCCGCGCCGCTATTCGCTCGTTGCGAGTTATTCTGTCATTCCGCGCGTGGACAAGGTATTGCTGTCTTTTTTTTAAAAACCACAAGGTTGCACCTGCACTCGCGCATCGGAACGGCGACGGCCGTGACCTTAGTGTGTCGATGATTCGCGTTGACCCGTCTTGTAGGTTTGCTATTTAATACTTACATCGCGCGTTTTAATAATAGCGTACCGATACTCAAACATCCGATACATGGAAATGGTGCGAACACTTGCAATATGCAATGATAACGTTTCAGAATCAGCGCGTGTCTATCGTAAACGGTGCAGAATAAGTATAAATTGGAACATTTGTTGGACGATTTGAGGGATGCTTGCTAGTAGCCACTGAAGAGTTTCACTGCCTATCTTCAGCTTCCATTGCCCGTTTCCGCGATTTCGGAAAATTTAGAACTCCGACTCCGTAGATCGTGGCGTAAATATTATTAATGTGGAACCACAAAAGACATTTTGAGATTATTCGCGAAAAATTCCGAAATTAGCAGCTGCCAAGTGGCTACAGTTTTTGGTTGTTGTCAAGCTTAAACGATTGAAAGTGATTTGCGTAAACGTGCTCGATTATGAATTCAACAATGCGAAAAGCATTTTTAAAGTAGACTGCAGTATGTTTAAATACTCAGGTAAGCAGTGAAATATTCATTTCTCATTATGAATTTAAGATTACACATTATTTGGTACGTTTGTTACGTAACATTACCTATTAACTTACAGAACTAAGTAAGTATTGGGATAATTAAAACAAGCATTTATAAATGTTATAATTTGTATAGCGGATTATAATTATAACTATAACCTTGCTAATGAGAGTGGCTCGCAAGAATGGGTGCTGTTAGCACATGGGGTGGGTGACACGTCTTTGTACAAAAATGGGACAAGTCAATATAATTTATAACTTAAATATAACATTATGAATTCTATTATTTCACCAAATAATTTAAAAATATGTTTCCTAGATTGGGTGTTTAGGTCTTACATAGGCAGTATAATAAAAATTACGTTGTATATATAGTCTATATATCCCGCTAAAGCTGTTGCGTTTGCACAGACTAAAGACTAAAGACTAACGAAAGCAAGACTTTCTGCAGGAGTTGTGGCGTTCATTTTCGGAATTAGAATTCGTACTATCAATATTAGACCAAATGCCTGGAAGATACAGTTTTATTCCTACATCACGACTAACAGCTATTTTATTAAGCAAATTGATATCACATTTGTTATATGTTTTAAGGACGATCAAACAATTCCTACATTCATTTAGTACAAATAACCGCATATCTATTATAGATACATAATTTCCATTGTCTTTCCAACACTAAACCGAATTACATCTGGACTTATACTTACTTATCCAAGTAAAAAGAATCGCAAAAAAGACTGCTACAGAGAGTTAGTTAAATATTTGCTTGAAATATTTTCTATTTTCACGATTTCATTACAAAAAGAATAACACTCGTGCTTTAAGTTACCGCCATCGGGTCGGGAGTGTTTAAACCAGGTATGGGCAACCTTTTACTTGTTGTGACCCAAACTTTAGTGTGCAAATACCTTCGCGGTCCGGTTTCAAAAAGTAGTGCATTTTTAGGTTATGTTTTAAAATAGTGTTCATAATTTTTAGCCATAGATATAAGAAATTAAATTTTTCAAAATGTCTCGTGGGCGGGATCAAATTTTACAGCGGACCGGTGGTTGCCCACATATGGTTCAAACTTTTTCCTTTTCATGGAACGTAGACGCAGATAAGAAGGCCGTGCGCGACGAAGTTGGGATCACCGAGGGGTATCAACCATTGCCAAAGGAGCCCGCCCACCGTTCACAAGTAACAATGAGTCTCACCAAGAAACATGACGATTGGTTGTTAAAATGCTACGGCTACGATTCGATTGACGACGGCTTTTTTATCATTGTTTATGAATCTACAGCAGTCCGGTTCCGCATGAGGCGAGACGACGTATGCCAAGGTCAGTCACATATTTATGTACATAATATTCGCTTTTATAAATATCAGTGTGACGTTGATTGCTGTGATAACAGACCCAATCTTTCAGTAGTAAAAAGTAATAAGCGCCAAATTGGTCTTTGCATGAGTCATAGTTTGTGCAATAGTACGGCATTATTTAGCACTGCTAAATAATGCCGTATTGATAATGCCGTATAAATAATGCCGTATGCCGTTTGGGTGGACCTTCTAGTCAAAATTACTCTAACGATATTTAAAAAGTTTCACTCAAATTAGAATTTCATAAAATTGGTATAGCCATGCACTAGTCTCGTATTCATCACAAGCTCCGGTCTCATGCCCTCCGCCCGTGAGCGGAAAATTGGGTGTCAGGAGTCACGGCGCGGCGTAACGGCGCGAGGAGGTTAATTATTGACGATTACTCATAAATTGTTAGCATTTTATGCATTCATCCCAAGCTCCGGCCTCATGCCCTCCGCCCGTGTGCGGTAAATCGGGTGTCAGGAGTCACGGCGCGGCGTAACGGCGCGGAGGTTAATTATTGACGATTACTCATAAATTGTTACCATTTTATGCATTCATCCCAAGCTCCGGCCTCATGCCCTCCGCCCGTGTGCGGTAAATCGGTGTCAGGAACGGCGCGCGTAACGGCGCGAGGAGGTTAATTATTGACGATTACTCATAAATTGTTACCATTTGCATTCATCCCAAGCTCCGGCCTCATGCCCCACCGCCCGTATGCGGTAAATCGGGTGTCAGGAGTCACGGCGCGCGTAACGGCGCGAGGAGGTTAATTATTGACGATTACTCATAAATTGTTACCATTTTATGCATTCATCCCAAGCTCCGGCCTCATGCCCTCCGCCCGTGTGCGGTAAATCAGGTGTCAGAGTCACGGCGCGCGTAACGGCGCGAGGAGGTTAATTATTGACGATTACTCATAAATTGTTACCATTTTATGCATTCATCCCAAGCTCCGGCCTCATGCCCTCCGCCCGTGTGCGGTAAATCGGGTGTCAGGAGTCACGGCGCGCGTAACGGCGCGAGGAGGTTAATTATTGACGATTACTCATAAATTGTTACCATTTTATGCATTCATCCCAAGCTCCGGCCTCATGCCCTCCGCCCGTGTGCGGTAAATCGGGTGTAAGGAGTCACGGCGCGGCGTAACGGCGCGAGGAGGATAATTATTGACGATTACTCATAAATTGTTACCATTTTATGCATTCATCCCAAGCTCCGGCCTCATGCCCACCGCTCGTGTGCGGTAAATCGGGTGTCAGGAGTCACGGCGCGGCGTAACGGCGCGAGGAGGTTAATTATTGACGATTACTCATAAATTGTTACCATTTTATGCATTCATCCCAAGCTCCGGCCTCATGCCCTCCGCCCGTGTGCGGTAAATCGGGTGTCAGGAGTCACGGCGCGGCGTAACGGCGCGAGGAGGATAATTATTGACGATTACTCATAAATTGTTACCATTTCATGCATTCATCCCAAGCTCCGGCCTCATGCCCTCCGCCCGTGTGCGGTAAATCGGGTGTCAGGAGTCACGGCGCGGCGTAACGGCGCGAGGAGGATAATTATTGACGATTACTCATAAATTGTTACCATTTCATGCATTCATCCCAAGCTCCGGCCTCATGCCCTCCGCCCGTGTGCGGTAAATCGGGTGTCAGGAGTCACGGCGCGGCGTAACGGCGCGAGGAGGTTAATTATTGACGATTACTCATAAATTGTTACCATTTTATGCATTCATCCCAAGCTCCGGCCTCATGCCCTCCGCCCGTGTACGGTAAATCGGGTGTCAGGAGTCACGGCGCGGCGTAACGGCGCGAGGAGGTTAATTATTGACGATTACTCATAAATTGTTACCATTTTATGCATTCATCCCAAGCTCCGGCCTCATGCCCTCCGCCCGTGTGCGGTAAATCGGGTGTCAGGAGTCACGGCGCGGCGTAACGGCGCGAGGAGGATAATTATTGACGATTACTCATAAATTGTTACCATTTTATGCATTCATCCCAAGCTCCGGCCTCATGCCCTCCGCCCGTGTACGGTAAATCGGGTGTCAGGAGTCACGGCGCGGCGTAACGGCGCGAGGAGGATAATTATTGACGATTACTCATAAATTGTTACCGTTTTATGCATTCATCCCAAGCTCCGGCCTCATGCCCTCCGCCCGTGTACGGTAAATCGGGTGTCAGGAGTCACGGCGCGGCGTAACGGCGCGAGGAGGATAATTATTGACGATTACTCATAAATTGTTACCATTTTATGCATTCATCCCAAGCTCCGGCCTCATGCCCACCGCCCGTATGCGGTAAATCGGGTGTCAGGAGTCACGGCGCGGCGTAACGGCGCGAGGATAATTAATGACGATTACTCATAAATTGTTACCGTTTTATGCATTCATCCCAAGCTCCGGCCTCATGCCCTCCGCCCGTATACGGTAAATCGGGTGTCAGAGTCACGGCGCGGCGTAACGGCGCGAGGAGGATAATTATTGACGATTACTCATAAATTGTTACCATTTTATGCATTCATCCCAAGCTCCGGCCTCATGCCCACCGCCCGTATGCGGTAAATCGGGTATCAGGAGTCACGGCGCGGCGTAACGGCGCGAGGAGGATAATTATTGACGATTACTCATAAATTGTTACCATTTTATGCATTCATCCCAAGCTCCGGCCTCATGCCCTCCGCCCGTGTACGGTAAATCGGGTGTCAGGAGTCACGGCGCGGCGTAACGGCGCGAGGAGGATAATTATTGATGATTACTCATAAATTGTTACCATTCATTACAGGGTCGATGAAAGTATATATACAAAAGTATGGTTTCTGTTTTTGGAAAGCGTTTGCGCAATACCTATTTTTAAAGTTGAAATACATTCCTGTCATCTCTCGGACAGAACACGTTATAAGGCCTATAAGTACTTTGTTCAATTCTAAAAAATAATATAATCTTATGACGAATTGGGTTATATGCTAAATCCAGTCTTAAAATGCATATACCGATAGCGCGAAACATACCTACACGGTAAATGTTGACTCCATTTTTGATACATTTATATCTAAAACTCAAGCACACTTGACAATACAGTATTGTTTTCTAAAGCAAAAAAACCCAATAGTTCCCAATGCCCTATTATTTTGGACTTCCCTTCACTGCTGCAGTAAAAATAGTCGCCGTACACATATTTACATAACAAACATTATTTAGAATAGAATGTTGTACTTTAGTCACTCTTTAAATATGGATTTGGCAAATATGAATAATAATGTTATTTCTGAACTTCAAATCCCACAACAGGTTTCATTTTCGTTAAGGGATATTTTATTTTGTATTTATTTTTATTTCCATGTTATAATTAGAAAAACTGAATTATCGAGCAACACTTCTGTGAATAATCTAGAATTTGTGGATTTTTTTTATTTTAATATTTATTATTAACATTATTTCTAACTCCATAAAATTCCACTAATAAAACACACACACACGTGTGTGTGGATGAGTGCGTGCGCGCGTGCGCTCGTTTTTGTGTAAGCGTGTGTGTCAGTGTTGGGGGAGGGATTAATATTCTACACAAAACACTTTTACATCTTTAACTCTCTAGTGTTGTTGTTAATATTTTCCAAAGACTTCTACGAAGATTTTCCTACACACAAATCTTTGGACTGATGACTTCACGAGACAAAGTGTATTCAGTCTTCAGTTTATAATATACGAACATGACAAAAATTGGTATTCGGTCAGAACATGTTAGTGGCTACTCTCTGTCAGTCTGTATATTTTTTTATAACTTAAAAGTAGTTTGACCGATCTCGATGAAAGCAAGTGTATATTCTGAACCGGTGATTACTCAAATATGGTTATCATTCGGTGTATATTCAGAACCGGTGATTACTCAAATATGGTTATCATTCGGTGTATATTCAGAACTAGTGATTACTCAAATATGGTTATCATTCGGTGTATAGGTACTCAGAACCGGTGATTACTCAAATATGGTTATCATTCGGTGTATATTCAGAATTGGTGATTACTCAAATATGGTTATCATTCGGTGTATATTCAGAACCGGTGATTACTCAAATATGGTTATCATTCGGTGTATATTCAGAACCGGTGATTACTCAAATATGGTTATCATTCGGTGTATATTCAGAACTAGTGATTACTCAAATATGGTTATCATTCGGTGTATATTCAGAACCGGTGATTACTCAAATATGGTTATCATTCGGTGGATATTCAGAACTGGTGATTACTCAAATATGGTTATCATTCAGTGTATATTCAGAACCGGTGATTACTCAAATATGGTTATCATTCGGTGTATATTCAGAATCGGTGATTACTCAAATATGGTTATCATTCGGTGTATATTCAGAACCGGTGATTACTCAAATGACAGGTTTTGTAATTCACATACACCGAATGATAACCATATTTATTTTATTTTTTTTATTAGTCATATCAATTTCTTTTTATGTAGTTGCGTGTGTGTATAATTCAATTTTTGTCACAGTTATGGGATGTACGAGCTGTACATAATAACAAGTAGTGTTTAAAAAAATTCAGTTTAATGATAATGAAATTGTATGTGCGCTGTGCGGGATTGGGTTTGAAGGTATATAATTATTTTATCTAATCGCTACCTCACGGCCGCCGCGGATGCGTTCCGTTTCTCATAACTGTAGGTATCCGACTTTGCCTCGTAACAGCCTTAAAATCCCGGCCCTGTTGGGAGTTGTTACTTTCAACATCAGAGGTAGGTAAAGTGACCAACTTATTGAGAGCTTGACGAACGATTCCTTTGGCTGTAGCGACATCGACAACTTTTGTTAAATTCGAATTCAAAATATCTTTTATTTCATAGATTACAAAATAACACATAAATGCGTCATAATTTTTGCGAATTTACACTTTACCGTTAGTTTGGAAGGCAGTTTTTCCTCAAGAAAAACGAGCAAGAAACTTAAGGTTAGCTCTTTTCTAATTTACTCATACATAGCCAAAACAAATACAAATACATGAAATAGCCCGTTAAGAAGGCGAGCCGCTTATGCCCATGGATATTTGTCTTAGAAATATTCAGAAATTGTATAATACTATTTTTTACTGAATGGTTGTTTAATAACACTCTTAAATTTATATGGGGGTAAATCTTGTATATCTACCGGAACCTTATTGAATAGGCGCACACAGAGCCCTCTGAATGAATTTGAGACTTTACTTAGTCGACTAACATATGTAATGAGTTTATTTTTATTTCTGGTATTGAGTTTATGTCCACTACTATTTCCTTTAAACATTTCTAATTTTTTTTACATATAATAAGTTTTCATAGATACATTCGAATTTCCTTAAACTTATTTCTAAGAGATGCACGAGGTCCGAGCTTGTAAATCGCGCAAACGGTCCCCTTCTGCAGCACGAAAATTATATGAACATCCGCGGCGTTTCCCCAGAGCAAGATGCCATACGACATTAGGCTGTGGAAACAGCCAAAATAAACCAATCCAGAAGTCTCGACGTCTGATAAATTTCTTATTTTTTTGGCTGCATAAGCGGCAGAGCTAAGCCTTTTCACCAACTTACTTATATGAGAACCCCATTGAAGCCTGTTATCTAAATTATTCCAAGGAACACGGTAGCATTAACAAACTCCAATTCTTTGTTATGTACTAAAATAGTTCCGGATCCATGTCCTACATTTGGAAGTGAGAATATAATACATTTTATTTTCATTTCATTAAGAAGTAAATTATTTACAGTAAACAATTTCTCTACCATAGATATAAAGCATTGTTCACATCGTCATAAATGGGCTGTTATCTTTTAACTGTGAATAACAAAGATGTATCATCTGCAAACAGTACTACCTCATGAACATCCTTAACAAGGCTAGGTAAATGATTTATGTAGACTAAAAAAAGGAAAGGACAAAAATTTGATCCCTGTGGTACACCCATGTGGACTATACATGCAGACAATGTCATGCCATTGACATCAACTCTCTGAACCCTGTTATTCAAATGTGACTTCAGAAGGTCGAGTGCTCGGCCTGTTACTCCATAGTGATGTAGCTTCCCGATCAGAGTTTCATGATAAACACAATCAAATGCCTTGAAGAGATAGTAAAATACGCCAATTGCATCTCGCGAATCCTCTCAGGCTCCAAAAATATATTGCACAAGCTCAAAGCCAGCATCGATTGTTGAGCGACCCCAAGTAAAGCCGAACTGTTTATTAGACATTAATTTATTAGTACAAAAATGTATTAACAACTGATTTAAGATTAATTTTCGAATATTTTGCTAAATGACGGTAGTATACATATAGGTCTGAAGTTATTGGGACTTGATGCACTACCACCTTTAAATAATGGAATCACTTTACTTTCTTTCATCAAATCGGGAAACACACCATCATCTAAACACTTATTAAAAATAAACGCCAAATGCGGGCAATGTAATCTATAATGGAATTTACAATTATAATAGAAAGACCATGAATGTCAGCAGTCTTTTTCATATCTAAAGATTTAAATGTTTTGATAATCTCTTCAGAACTCACATTATGAAATTTAAATTCCAAATTAATATTACAAATCGGACTATCTTTCTTAAGTAATAATTTGGCAAGAGCGGGAGACGAGTTAAGAGAACTGGTAGTTAAAACAGGAATATCAGTAAAGAACGTTTCGAAAGCCTTAGCAACCTCTATGTCTTCATTCAAGGTTTTGTCATCTAACTTAAGTTTAAAGTCAATAACTCAGCCCATAACTCTTCTAGTCTCGTCGTTCTTTATGACACCCCAAGTCATTTTAATAACATTATTGCTATTTTTTATTTTATTATTTACGTATTTCGCTTTAGCCGCGATGCAAACACGTTTAAAATATTTTGAATATTTTGTTATATATTTGTTATAATTTTTCTGTTATATAGTTTAAAGCAAAGCTCTCACTATTATTAAAAGTACATTTTCAGGTCCGGAATGTAATATGATAAAAATTCCTGGCCACTTTTAAGGATATAACGTTATCTTCTTTCAGCAATACCATTTCTTCGACCGTGATACTCTGCTGCAGAGTGCGCTACTTGGTACGTACTTGTAACTCAGCTAAATACTATGTAGTTCATCTTTTCCAGAATTGTTGGCAAAGTTTTCCGATTTGTTGATATCTGTTTGGTCCAGACGTATCCATAACTTCAAACGGCACTGATATTAGAGGCAGCGCGATAAAGAAGCGACTACGTGTGACAGGATTGAGATCTTATGGATCTCAGGATAAAGAATATAGGGGACGTGAGTTTAAATTAGCCTCTATCTGTACGAAAAGAGTCGTCGGTTTTTCAAAAGATAGTGACGCGTTACCTGCTGTCCTTCTTAAATGAAATTTCAAAAACTATGCCAGCCTCCCAAATTCCCCCAAAATTTAGTGAATATAAAGAGATAAATTTCATGGTTATTCCTTCGTCGCTCATGTATTCATGAACAGACCGATGACTTGACCTCAACAACTATCCTAATTCATTGTTGATGCATCAAAGTTTGTTCCGTTGTCACAATAAATAGTGTGAGGCTTGCCATGTCGAGATACGAATCGCCACAGACATAACAGAAAAGCTTCGGTACTTACGTCACTCACTAGTTCTAGATGGACGATTTTTCTTAATAGAAAAAACAAAAAATACATATATATACCATTTAGTATTGCGAATACTACGCCCTTTCCTACTAGTAACATTAACTGCGACTTATTTAACTCATCAACTTGTAAATAATCTTTTATCTCTATATTTTTGTATTATCATTATGAATAAAGCAAGGTGCATAAGCAAATATTCCTTTTAGTCTATTCAAACTTCAATATGAACTAAAATCAATTAACTTTGTATTAATAACGTTTACATGAACTTTAAGTTCACGTGTACTTCTACCGATAACTTACTTAGCTGGAGCCATTTTATGGGGTTATGTTTTGGAAAAGAAGGATCTTCCCACCACGGGTAGGAAGCTTCCAATAGGGTTTAAGGTTCAACTCCTCTTGACACTAAGTTTGCAAGGTTTTGCTCTGTAGGAAGATGTCTTCATGCATGACCGTTCGTGAATACATTTATTTCTTGTATTCGATTACAAACTAGGCTTTCAATAAATTTTGAGGAGTCTCGATCCAACATAATACAATAGAAGAATCTGTCCAGAAAGTAATTGGATCAATCCTAATATTGAATGCCTTTAGTAACTTTGAACATAAACGAGCTCCCAATGGGGCCCCACATAGTTCTGAGCGTGGTATAGTAGTAGACTTGATTGGTGCGACTCACGCTTCCACACAGTATATTAACTAAAACAAAATTTAATTTGTTAAAAAAACGTAGATATTCGCAGGCACCATAAGTATTTTGGGAAGCTTCAACAAAACATTGGCGCTCAATGTTGGTGAATCACATAGGACATTACGTGTTATTTGTATTTCGGTTAAAAAATTTAAATTCTTTGCAATACCTAACCTCTGCTTGGATAGATTAGTTGGCACTGGATCGTCTCTATTCAATTTTTGGCTCCACGGTTTTTGTAGAATAATTTTGGTTTTAATTGCACATGGACATAATAGACCTAAAGGGTCATATATTTCATAAGTCAAACATAAAATCGTTCTCTTAACGATATTTAAATTAGAGTTAATAACAATTGCAAATCGTACGTTATCAGATTTAGGTGAACAATTCAGCGCTAAAACACTAAATTCTCTTTTTAGTAGTGATATGCCGCATGTTCCATTATTAACAACAAAATTGTTAGTTGTGTTTGTTAATATTTTGTGTACTGAAAAACAAGGAGAATTTAATCATTGGGATACATATTCATAAATGTACATAAATGTGTTGTCTTATTTACTATAGAATCCATTAGATATATTGTCTACGTATATATCACGTTAAAATATTAAAGCCATAGTTGCATTTGGGCATTCTCGAGCAAGTTGAAGCAGACATTTAGCACTTAAGTAAAACGCAGAAGCGGTACCATAAGTAACCGTATTGAGCTACAAGACCTTTAAGGGGGCATATTTATCGTTCCTACACAAAATTAGCTGAAAATGGCGCTGAGATGGATCAATTTCTATTTGCCTGTAATGTTTTTGAATATCAGCTATTAATACATATTTATGACATTGATATCTTTATAATACAGATCATCTTAAACTACTAGTGTAATTGATTGAATGTTTTTTAAAGACTTTCCCGAAGTAGTTTTGGCAGAGCCATCAAATACAACTCTTTCTGAGTTTGTTAGTTTCATTTTTATCTCGTATGACATGATGGGGTAAATAATATCCAAATTTAGACCTTTTTATTTTACATAGATGACCTGAATTTGAATACTCATTAATAAAATCTTTGCATTATTCTTTAACTAAAGGTAATTTTTTAAGTCTTCTAAATTTAGTTCTTTCTAATTTAGTTTTCTAAATTATAATAAAGTGATTTTGCTTGAATAAAGGAGTCTCCAAGAATTAGCTTCGGATCTTCCTTGAATAGAATTTTTATAGAAAACCTACCTATACGTAATACTTTGACATTTTGAAGAAAATGAATTTCACTTGAATTATGTTCGATTGTCGATGAAACCTCTTCGTTGTGAAATTCTTCTATTTCCCAAAATAAGTTAAGTGAGTCATGTATTTCTTATGTAAAATTGGAAATGACGGTTTGTTTTTGTTCAAATATTGGGCTATATCTAAAAGACCGGATACAAGCCAAATTAGAGATGAATGTTGCAAAATAAGCTTATTTTTTTCTTAGTTAATTTATTTTGAGCCAACTATTTCCCAAAATACGTAAGCCCATGTCTATGTTAGGGGGACGATAGACCTCAGGGTCGCCAAGCTCAATGTTTGTAGATAAGTTAAAATTTCCAATATTAATATGTTTCGATGGTAAAAGGCCAGTAATTTGTGGTACACACAACTAAACACTGTGAGTCTTTGCAAAACGATCCAACAAATAACTATAAGTTGAGATTGTAATGTTGTTCAATATTTAATGAAACATCATTTATCCCCGATGCATAAGCCAGATTTATTTTTACAGTTCCTACAGATAATTTTTTATAAATTTTCCATAATGAATGAAGATTAGCTGATTGAACCTAGAACAGCGCGATCTCGACAAACCTTTTCGTTAAATTTATTTTGAACTTCAACTGCTGCGATGCACAGGAGATCTTTGCCAACCGACAGCTGAGAATACAATAGACAATGAGACAACTGGTAAGGTTTAGATCTCGTGTGAATTTGTTTTGTCTAAATGTAATAATTGTTATAATAAATTGTTGTGTTTTAACTTATACATACGACAAGATCCCTTGATAAAACATTACTAAAATTTGTGGCGCTTACGTAAACAATTAGTACATAAGTATAGGCGTGCTACTTCATTATGCCGTTCTTCTACAGGCATATGTTCAAATTTAGGGCACTTGTAGATGAAATGGTTTTGTTCACATATTGTACATAAATAATTGGTATGAGTGGACGTAGTACTCGCATTACCTGTTTTGTCAAATTGACGATAAACACTTTTTGCCGACAGATTATTGCATAGTCATGTTGCACAGTACTTACTGATTTTTCATATTGCTTAATATTCATATTAAATCGGTAAAAATAATACTTTTTTTTCCAATGTCAGATTCGGTTGCGTTTTAGCCTTATTTTCGCCGTTAAGTTAAAATTATAAATATTGCCTGTGGATGTCGGCAAAGTAAAACTTTTTTTTGGTTTATCTTCTATTCTCTAAGAATGTTTTTATTACGTATTGGATATCTTAAATAGTTTTTGAGATATTTGAAAAAGTGGAATACCTTTTTTTTTAGCTAAATGACTTTTGAAATCTTAGAGCCTGTGTTGGCCATATTAAGAATCAATCTAGACACAATTATGAATCGAATGTCACTGACAATGCCAGTAGTCGAAAAACATTCTTTGGTTTCAACAAGCTTTAGGAATTGGAGTTTCTTACAATAATAATTGTAGTGTTTTAGTACCACTGTATAGTGATATGAAACTGAAAAATATCTTGTTATTTAGATTAGCCAAAGAATACTCTTGGGCCACTGCAAATAACAAACTTCAATGGTGGCCTCATATCATTACGTTGGCGAAAGCGCTTAACTTTGCTACCTGTGAAATATGTATTAGAAATATTCGGAATTTTATAATACGACATAAAACGCACGCATGCATTTGTAGATCGTAAAGTAGAGGCATTGAGGATAGTAGCCAGGCTTTGAAAACCAGGGATTCTTGAGATCTACGGCCCGCCGTCAATACAACACGGCCATGCGCAGCAGGACCGACGGTGACTCGAGCCCTTTGTTTGTTGTGACCATCATGGAGAGGTTTTGTAGGATGGTCAGCAGGCTTGGCCGTTGCGGTTTGGTTACCGCAGTATTGTAAGCCCACTCTCCCTCAGATAGAAGCCGCTGCCCGTGTCCTTGAGGATCGGATCGGTCGCTTCATACGACTGAGTTCATACGATCCGGTCGGCGAATTCGGGTGTGCGTGCGTTTGTGACTGTGTCTGTTTCTGTGCACGTGTGTGCGTGCGTGCATGTATATTTATATATAAATATATGTATTGCTATCTCGGAAACGGGCTAACGATGAAAACTTGTTCTTTGATAAAGTTTTCTTTTCAAGTTTATATATTACTTTATGTGTTTACTAAGCTTATACTAACCTGACGTTAATTTGACAAATGGCTCTACGTCACATTATTATCGTGAGGTTCGATAGCAAGGAAACTTTACACACTATATAATATTCGTATATTATGTATTCGAATATTATATATTTGAATATTTATTGTTGGAACTTAATTTACTTAAAAACCAAGCATTTCATTCCCGGGGTCGTTCTTATACTCTTATATTCCTATACTGAAATATCAAGAAAAGCTTGACCGTTATGTACTAACAAATAGTAATAAATGATTTTAAACTTTTCATTATTTAAACATTTTTCTTTTCCCAATAAACCTTAAGTATTTACGAAATCTCATCAGATATAAAAATATATATGTGACAGAACTACCGCACATGATCCAGAGCAACTTGGAGAATCACAAATTAAACTAAGAGAATATAATTTAAAACTTTTAAAAATAATAAAATGCTTTTCTTTGTGAAATACTGTCAACCATTTTTCCATTATTTTCATTATTTACAGTTAAACATACAAAGTAAATGCTATTCATCAAAACTCAATAAGTTTCTCGTATTGAAATCTTTTTTCCTCCTGCCTCCTCTCTGAAAAACAGGCGTGACGTTAACTAAAATGTCACATTAAAATGACATTAGCTTTGTGTGAAAATCAGGTTACTCATTGATCTAACACTATTATCATAGGTTTTAAAATTTTACAGAAAACAGGCACTTCGTAGAAAATCAAAACGTTTTCTATTACTTTTGCGATCAGGCTAGTGTACGTAAATTGACTACTCTTACATTTTTCCATGAACCCGCGACACTAAATAATAAAATCATTTCGTGTTGCGTTAATGCGTATTCGGCTCCCCGCGAGGTCCTTCGGTGACCAAGTTCACTACTTCGTTGTGTGCCATCAGGAGAGTATAAAATACAACCTCAATATGATGAGCGGGGTCCCCGTTTGTTTCTCTTGCAGTACCGGGTAAAGCTTACTTGACGGGATCTATCAACACCACCCGACCTCACACGGACTACTGGTACCGCATCGGAGACGAGATCTGCCTCGAGTGTCACTTCGAATACTCAGAAGACAGTAAGTTTATTACCAGACGAGTGTGGTGGAGAACAGATGGTGAGTTTATTAAAATTACACATCACGGGACCACGGTAGGACTGTACTTTATGTACGTCAACATGAAAAACTCAGATGGTGTTTTAAACACAATATCAAAATAAAATTGATTTGTGTATAGTTTTCGTTGTTTTTTTGTAAAACAACCAATACCAAAAAAGATCAAAAATGTAAGGTGAATACAAAGTATTAATTATCATTGTTGGTAAATGTGATTCAGTCATATTAAATTGTAAGTCCAAATATTAACAAATTAAAACAATCATAATAAACACATTGGGTCACATAAAATGACGCTACACTTATTTTCTTTAATTTGCATTTGTTTTTTTTTTATTTACGTATAATTTTATTACGCTTTTCTAGATAAATGAAAGAATGAATTGAAATGAATCAATCGATACTCACAACATGCGTAGACACGGCCTGTGTGTGCATACCGATTGCAAATATTTATGCTGTGGTGCTATAAAACAAATCGATTGAATGCAATCCTTCACGACTCAATGGTTCATCTGAATCTCATAAATTATTTACACACCCAAATATTGAATTATGAAATTTTGAATACAACAAAAATCTTTATCATGTTGCCTATTGAAAACAAAGTCAGAATTGGGACCATTACCTAGCATTGGAATTTATTTCGAGCTGAAACATGTTTTCAAATTTCTGATCGACCAGACAAAGATATTGCTAAAACCTCTAATGTCACTTAAAAAATGCACTAGCTAAGTCATGTCATGGCAAGGAAGAAAACAAAGTCAAACATCAGAATTTTTTTACTTCTGTCTTTACTGCAGTGTCTTCACATCACACATAACCACTCTCACACAATAGGTGAATGATGTTTTCACTGACTAAATGCTTATTGTCACTCGAAGCACACGAAATGCACCGTTTAACATTTAAGGTCGTACTTTAAGATTTTTGTAAAACTTTCACATATGGTGTAGCCATTTTGTGGCCAACTTGGTTGTAGCACGAAAATGGTCCACTTCGACCGATGATACCTTACTTTCCCTCTGAAACGGAACCTATTTCGCCTACATGTATATTAACTGTTTCGATATATATGTTTGCTTTAGCACGCGTGATCGTCTAGTTCATATGTGGGCAAGAATCGACCCGCAGTAAGATTTGATTTGATTCGATTAAGATTTTGAAAAACCCAATTAAAAATGTTACACAACCTACTCATACTCACTGAATCAAGTGAGCGAGTAAGCCGAGTGGCGGCGGTCATCAAAGATCGAGGCGGCAAACATCAAAGCCTTTGATGTTTACCGCTTCACTGGCGGCACAATAAAAGATTATTGCTTCTCAATTGTTTTACACTAGACTATTCTAGATCATTCCTTCAGTTCGCATATATAAGCGGTCAGATGGCCCGAACTTCAATTCAGGTCTATTGCCGGTTACCGAGATGATAACTTCGACAAGCGATATCCTAGTGAACTGCTAGTGCCGTCAATTTGCTTTGTAACTTTGTGTGCATCTGGAGTACTTATTAATTATATTTTGTTATTAAGTTTAGCGAACGAAAAGTAAACTAAAATGACGTCTGGTGGAAAGAAACGAAAAGTAGATGTAAAGGGTCGCCAGCTTTAATAAAAATGGACTGAAGAATTCTTTTTTATCTTGCACAATGGTAAGCCTATTTATGTGCTGTGTAGTGAATCCATTTCAGTGATGAAAAAATTCAATATAAAGAGGCATTACTCAACTAAGGATCCTATGTTGCACTTACTGACTGGACAAATAAGAAAAGATAAAATTCAGAACCTTATCGCAAATTTAAAAAAAACAGTAGCAAATGTTTCATAAAAAAGAACACAACTTGATATTGTATAAAAGCTAGTTTTATAGTTAGTTCTAATTGCCAAAGTCATTAAAACCATTTGCGAGGGGAATTTATCAAGGAATGTATGTTAAAAGTTTGCAGTGTTTTGATTCCTGAAAAGAAAAATGAATTTGAAAAAAATAGTTTGTTAAGACGAACTGTTGTCCGACGTATAGAAATGATAGCTAATGATATAAAAACAACATTGACTGACCTTATGGCTGGTTTTGAATCATTTTTCATGGCATTAGACGAGAGCACCGAATTATCTGACACAGCTCAACTGACTATATTTATTCCAGCTGTTGATAAAGATTTCACTGTTATTGAGGAATTGCTTGCTTTACAGCCGATAAAAGGAACCACTACAGGAGAGGACATTTTTAATGAAGTTTAAAAATTTTGGCTTGCCATGGTTAAAATTGTCAGGTCAGGTCAAATCAGGTCATGTAAAGGTTACATCGAAATTTTGTATGAAAAAGCAACTGAAATAAATGTACAAAAAGATGATTTGATAGTCCTTCATTGCATTATCAACCAACAGAACTTGTGTTCTAAGTCCATTCGACTCCAGAACGTTATGAATGTGGTAGTAAAAACCATCAATTTTATTCGATACCGAGGGCATAATCATCGTCAGTTCAAGACGTTTTTGAATGAAATGTCAGCCGAATATTACGACGTAACATACTATTGTGAAGTCAGATGGCTAAGCAAAGGGAAAATTTTGAAACGCTTTTACGAGCTTAAAAATTAAATAGCAGATTTTATGCAAATATGCAATTTGCATATAATCATGAATCACAATTCATGTGAACCGAAACTCGTCTCTCTAACCATTATTTTTTTTATTTGTCTCTTTTTATAATTATAGAAAAACACGTTAGTCGAACTGAAGCGGTCCGAAAATGGTTTACTTATACATTTCCGTACTCATTTCCGCTATTAGTTTATATTAGAAATTTCGTAATAGCCCGCGTTTTTGGGTATTTTAGTTTGAGCGTTTGCGTACCAACCCGCCCGCACCGCTTGTTTTACATTGTGTCTAAACGTCGGATAACGTCCATTGTTTCCGACCCGTGTCCGTCAATTTTCTATACTTTGGGTAATATACAATGATTTGAGAGATGAAATATGGAGCAAACTCTTATAAAATACGCATGTAAAATAGCAGCTACCGCTATTGAGTGTAAAAGAATTCGTCCGGCGAGTGAAATTTACATGACCCACCTCTATGACCTCACTTCCCCTTTATCACTCTTCTTCTTCATCTAGCAGCACACACTCCCCACCCCCACCCTCCCCCGGGTCTGATATTCTAGTCTAACACACTAACGACTTTTCTGAGCTCATGAGGTTCAGGGACAACGTTGACCACCTATACTCTAATAACTCTCATGCACAGAAAAAAACCGATTTCACTGAAACCAGACCTCAAAAATTCTGGGACCGATGGGAGGCGATCGGAGGCGTGGTATTCTAACCGGAAATCACTTTTTCTAAAAATTGTAAGTTTTTGAGGGTAGAAAATTTGGTCTAAAACTAAAAGTCACGATATCTCAAATGAGCAAGAAAGTCGCGAAAACTCGCTGGAGGAGATGTCCGCCAAACGTGGCGCAAAAAGGGTCATACCAAGGTCGCAGTCGAGCGTCCTGCCTCCAATAGCGAAACAGAAAACAAAAGCCACTAGAAAGGCTGCTGCTGTCAAACGACAGCGAATCCGAAGTCAGCTGAAAACGGATGAAACGAAACGAAACGCCCCACGCCGCGGGCTAAGAATCGGCGACACTAAAGGAGCCAACCACCCCGGCGTCAATTTCTCAACCTAATGTCGCGCTTATCGCCGCAATGAACACCATTGAAACACCGATACAGATAAAAACGGCGGAGGGCGCCTTCTGTGCCGCTGACCATGCGGCAACAAAAATAGTATACCTCACTAGGGACGCGAAGGACGAGAGACGCTAGAAGCACCAAGAAACATCAGCGAAAAGGTAACGACCTCCGTTTACAGCAAACTACAGTCTATTACGGAGCTCGTACTTCGCCTAGAATAATTTCGCTCCCGATACATATTAAAGGTGGAGCGCAAAAAGGCGGTGTAAGCACACGACGTAGAGGTGGCTGAGAGGCGACTACAGAACGCGACAGAGCTCCACCTGAACAGATGTCGGAAAATAGAAACAATAGGGTATTTGACACTTTTTTTGAAAAGTATGTCAAAATATTTAAAACATAGCCATTTTTCACTAGATTTTTTATTTTATCAAAATACGTTCGTTAAGTAGTCCTAAAACACCTTTCAAATTTTAATCACTTTAAATTCCCGCGGAAACGCTGGTCGCCATGTTATTTCGGTATGACGTCACTATCAAGTAAACAAACAAAACGTCAAATCTAAGGTTAGATTAATTAACTTAAATTCGCGTTTTTGCCATATCTTGCGCTATTAAACGACATGAATCATTATCATTACTGTTTAGTGACGAATTGTAAAAGTTCTAGTGTTAAAACCCTGGAAAATTGTTTATCAAAGTGCCAAATGACATCGAAATGAGAACTGTATGGTTAGAACTCGCAAGACGAGATCCGAAATCATTTTCTACGAAAAGCGATCTGTACTTATGTGAGGATCACTTTAATGTAAGTGTAAATACTTCTATCTATATATTTACAAATATAAATCTAACGCCATCTCTAACATAATCATAACTTAAAAATTACTTGCTAAAAAGTACTTTGTTTTGTTTAGTCGATAGTGACGTCACACTTGACATAATCATGGCGGATAGCGTTTTTGGTCACGTGATATACAGATTAAAAAAGTACGAATTTAAACTTAAAATAATAAATGGAAATCGTGATTTCTTGATCGGAAATCAATATATTCCTGTTTCCCATTCAATAAGTTATCATAATTACATACTTTCACATTTTTTTGTTTATGATGGCAACAACCCTATTGTTGGAAACATGATAATCGAAACAAAGAAGCCGCAGGACGCTATAAAAAAGATGGACGTTGCCGGAAAGATTGAAAGGCTCCCTAAGACACTTGAGGAGAGATCTAAGACCTATGCGGTGGCGGCAGCAAAGCCGAAGATGTCGGAAGCCATGAAGCCGCAAACTCCTGGCCTAATTACTACCGCCGCCCACACACTCATTATCTCATCCAGATGCGTCAACCACACAAGTGGCCAGGTGGTCAAAGCCATCAGGGATATATTTGACGCTAGAGAGAAGGGAGTCGGGGTAGATTGAGTGAGTAAGGCCAGGAACCAGCAGGTCGTCCTGAGTTGCGCATCTCAAGAGGCGATAAAGCGTATTAAGGCGTGTATAAAGATAAAAAGTACAGACTTGGAAGTGTTGAAGCCGGAGTCCGCCCTCCCACTTATTATAGTCCGGTATCTACTTAAAATCAACTCCGATCATGGCATCCCGGACTCACTAAAGAGGCAAAACGGCTATGCCATTGAAGGTATTGACTGGAAAAAGGCGCGCGTCCGCTGCCAAAGACGAACAAGAAACCCTCTGAAGTGTCATTTAGTTCTAGAAATGTCGCCCATGCTATACACCCACTTATAAAAGCCGGTCGTATATATGTAGGGCTGCAGCGTAGATTGGTGTGAGACCAATCGCCCCTAGTGCAATGCTCGCGCTGCCTCAGTTTCCGCCACAATCGAAAATATTTCCGAAAAGAGTCAGATAAATGCGCGTACTGTGAAGGCGAACACACTAGTCCCTTGTGCCAAGCACGCGAAATCGCTAAGCCCCAAAAGTACATAAATTGGCTGCAAATATGTCGCACACTGAGCATTCAGCTCGGTGTACGGCGTTCGAACAAAATGAAATAACATAGCGCGGATAAAATTCGCGTATTATTAGCGGCGGCGCCTCGGATAACCAAAACCATATTCACAGGGCCGACGGTTTGTTGACGGGAAAAAACACTGGCCACGCATCTCTGCAGTTCATCCAATCCAACCTGCAGTGAAGTTAGCTTGCTACTACGGAATTGCTGGTTGAGGCGTACAGGCACAAGATCGCAGTAGCACTAGTCCAGGAGCCCTATATGGGCAATATTGACGAGCTGAAACGATATTCCGGATGCAGGGTCATCTAGAGGATTACTCCACGAAACGGACCTGTCAAAGCTGCCATAATCATTCTGGACAGTGGGCCGACGTCAAGGAGGTGCAGACCTTCATCAATGAAAACTTCACACCTGCTATGATCACAGCCGGGAAATGCAGAATTGGCATTATATTGGTGTATTTTGAAGGCGACAAGCCTATCGGCTCATACCTTGACCGCGTGAAATGGGTCTGCTATAAACTCGGGAAAACAAAGTTGTCCTATAGGGTCATCGTCATGTATGCATCGTATGCTTGGGCACCGACGGCAAATAATCTCAGCGTGCGAAAAATGTTTAACGCCCTATAGCGCAGGGTCGCACTAAAGGCATACCAAGCTTACCGAACGGTCTCTCTCCACTTCGCACTGATCCTCTCGAGGTTGGGGCTTGCAAGAGGGGCCTTTGGGATGAGATAATAGCTGTGTGGCAGGAGAGATGGACGGTATATGGTAGAGAATTACATCGCTTCTTCCGGACGAGGCGGATAGACTTAGCTTCGACTGAGTCGCTCCGGATTACGAAACATCGCAGATTCTAACGGGACATGGCTGCTTTCGAAAGAAACTGTATGACATGAAGCTGTGTGAGACTAGTGTGTGCTTCTGTGGAATGGCAGATGAGGATATGCACTACGCACCACGAATGAAAATGATGGATGGTATCACGCGGGAGGCTATGGGGCCGATTCACTACACCGATCTAATTAGCTGCAAGGCGAAATTCGACAGGCTGGTAGAGTTCGCGCGTGCATGGCACAGATTACGCGGGAGACTAGAGGAGGAATCGAGAAGGTAACAATTTGAGCTGCCCGTTACCGAAGAATGTTAATGTGGTGTCAAACCCTACTAAGGGAGAATTGACAAAAGGGACAAGGAAAAGAGTAAAAAATAACTTGTAGGAAGCAGGAAGAGACTGCGGGACTAGATTATCGGTGTCCCGTGGTGCTTCCACGATTCGGCCCGTATGACCGTAAGGTTGGAGGGGCCATGGGAGGTGGTAGACTGATCCTCTCGAGGTTGCTCTCTCTGAATATAAGAGTGAGGCAAGCGGCCTGGCTATACGAGGTAAAATGTGGAAAACATTTGATAGACGTATGTACCGATTAGGAGCTCCAGAGCCCCGTGGATTTGATAAATTAAACGAGAATTTGGAAAGATATTTTAGGTTTAGGCGCCAAATTAAGGTGCTAAGGTGCTAAGGTGCGCCAATTAAGGCGCCAAATTCGAAATATGTAACAGGATTTCAGCAAATTGCCGCATCCTGCGCACGTTTCCGAACTCGGTTGAGAGAGCGTGGAGGACTTGGATCTGACAACGATGGACCGACTCGCCATCGTCGGGACGCACATTTACATCGACGGTAGTTGAATTGAAAACAAAGTCGGTGCGGCCCTAACGGAATGGCGGAACGGGATGGAATCCGAGAACTCCGAATATCGACTCGAGCCCTTCTACACGGCAGAAATGTTCGTCCTGCATCGGGTAATAAAGAGGGTGAAAAAGGGTAAGCATTAAGCATGCTCAACATCTTCAGTGACTCAAATTCATCGTTGCAGATGTTGGCCGGTCCCATAGCCTACAACCCCCTGGCCCATGTAGCAAGGAGGGACATACTGGATATCATTCAGAGGGAAGGGGAGTGCGTTTATTTTGGGTGCGAGTTCACGCGAGAACCACGAGAAACGAGCGTGCTGATGAGCTCGCCAGGAATGTTGCCGTTAAAAAGAAGACGATGGCGGGCAATGATCGTTTACCCCTGTCATTCGCTAAAAAGGCGATTAGAGCGAAGATCCTGGAAGAGTGCCAACAGAAATACGCCGAGGGAATCACTATTTAAATAATCAAGTGCTTTTTCCCGAGTGAAAGAGGCGTACAGGATCCTCTCACAAGTCCAAATAACGCCCCTCTTAGCGCAAACCCTCACGGGATATAGCGGATTCGCCCAGTATCTACACAGGTTCGAGCTGACGAATTCGCCGTACTGCGCATGCGTCCCAGACAGGATTCAGGATCTACTACACGTTCTGAAATAATGTCCGATTTTTCTGAAGGAATGTGCGGAGACCGAGACGGGCACTGGTATCCGAATCCTGAGGGAGAAATTCCCCGACCTCCTAAGCAAAAATAAAAATTGGAAAATGTTTTTTACGTTCTGCGAAGGGGTGGTGAGTAAAATTAGCAAAAGCAATGGATCAACGGTGTAATCTAGCAATTAAAAACCGTGATGGGTATTACGATGCCGTATTGGTCTGCGACAGTATATTTTGGTACTTAACGAAAGAACGCAGCCCTTTAGTTTGGAAGGTTAAACATGGGAATGGTAAAACAATATAAACGAGCGGCAACTACAAAAATGTAAAGTCATATATAAATGTTCTCATGTTACTAACTTAAGGCAACATGTAAATAACATTGGCAAGATGTAAATCGTATAAATTAAGTTAAAGAATGCCTGTAACTAGTATTAAGTTGGTGGATAGGGGTACAATGACTGGGAGAAAAAAAAAAAAGCATTTAATTATTTACATTCCAATTCCAACCCATGTATGAAAGGCTGTGCAAATGACGAAGAACAAATCTGAGAAAAGAATACAAGGACTGTCACGAACTGTGTGATAGGAGAGAACAGTAAAAAAACTCTTATTGCCTTTGCTCCTCGAAAATTCCATTAAAAAGAAATAAAACCTTTATTTTACAGATAAAATAAAGCATTTCGATTATATTTTTAATTCAACACATGATGGCCAGAAAAACATATCAACGCTACTGTTATCTACGTCATTGCAATGGTATCACAATTCTTCATTATTGAAGTGCTGGTATGGAGAAGTCAATGAAAAAAAGGCAATTGTCAAGGAAACGATCCTTATGACGGTGCGCTTGCTCTTAGATACTACTTGGAATCAAGGTTGGTATTCAATCAAAGGCATTGATTGATAAAGAACGAAAACTAATCGATCTTAATTTTTCCGGAAAACTTATGCCAGCATTATGTTTATGTAATTCCATAAAATAATCACAGTTATTTTCAACTTCCCGCTATGAAAGTTAGAATTTTTCCATAAATTAGGCAGTTACTGTTTTTAGTCCTATACTTTCTAAAATCTAATTTTCGTCGAATCCTGAAGTTTTAGGATCTTAGGAATCTATTTTGACCGTATTTGGAGTGGTATCTGTGTATTTCTCTCTCTTTCTCTTAATGGTTTATCTTTTTTTGCTTAAAAAACTGCATCGAATAACAATAAGCAGATCAAAATCGAACAACAAAATCGTAGAAGAAAAATTTAAAAAATATTTATAAAATTTTGAACAATAGCGCTCAAAACCTATCAAAATTATATTTATGAGTTCGGAGAGTTTTAATACGTAAGTCGATCTTTCGACCTGGATGAGCTCAATAATTTAGTGCTGCTTTATGTTTGAACTGTTTGAGCTTGAAAGTAGTAAGAAGTTTCTGGGTTTGCCTGCAGGGTCAACCGTTTTCAAAATTCTAGAGCTCGAAAAATTTCATTCAAGAAGCTTAAAAACACATCCACAAACATTATAGCGGGAAGTTTTAAGTATGTGCGGCAGGGTTAACGGTTTTTCAGATTTTCTTTTTACTGTAATTAAAGCAAATTAAAGCGGGGATTTCCCTTTAAGTATTTGCAGCTGCCCAAAGTTGATAAAACATTTAATGTGTACTGGCGGTTACACATGCCTGTTATCAAAGTTGTTCTTTAACAACGACCGATTAAGTTCAATGCGAAAGTGGCCTGTAAACGAGATTTCTCTATCGCGACATTTCTTCTCGTATAAAAATCGTTCAACGTCACGCCGACATAACGATTATTCAAATTCAAACTCAAAATATCTTCATTTCGGAGGTTACAAAATAACACTTGAAATACGTCATAAGTTTTTGCGAATTTACACTTTACCGCTCGTTCGGAAGGCAGTTTTCCCTCAAAAAGAACGAGCAAGAAACTTAAGGGTAGCTCTTTTCTTATTTGTTCATACATAGCCAAAACAAATACAAGACCATTAAAAATGAAACAGCCCGGTAGGAAGTCGAGCCGCTTATGCCCATGGATATTTGTCTTCTAAATATTCAGAAATTGCATAGTACCGTTTTTTACTGAGTGATTGTATAATAACACTCTTAAATTTATATAGAGGTAAATCTTGTATATCTACAGGAACCTTATTGAACAGGCGCACACAGAGCCCTCTAAATCAGTTTGTGACTTTACTTAGTCGACTAACATGTGAAATCAGTTTATTTTTATTTCTGGTATTGAGTTTATGTCGACTACTATTTCTTTTAAACATTTCTAATTTTTTTTTCCATATAATAAATTTTCATAAGTGAATTGAGATGCCAGGGTTAAAATTCCAATTTCCTTAAACTTATTTCTAAGAGATGCACGAAGTCCGAGTTTGTAAATTGCGCGAACGGCCCGCTTCTGCAGCACAGCTTTATATGTACCTGTCGAAAATCTTGACGATACAACAAAATAATCCAGTTATCCGTTTTTCAAAACACTACTATAAATTATCTGAGTATTTTTTTCCATATCCAGCGTCTACGTATACGGGCATATCAGGTACCATAACGACCACCGCAAAGTACAACGAGCACCGCTATTATGCCGGCGACACCCTTCATCTCGTGTGCCACTCACTATGGTCATGGAAATATCTATTTAGTTCACAAATATACTGGAGCATCGTGGGTATGTACAAACAAAAAGCTTCTCGAAATTTTTCATAAGTACAACTTTAAAAATTTCATTATAAGAAACGCGAAAAAAAATGCTTTACTGATACCAATGTCTAGTGACCATGCAATATGTGTGACCGTAAAAGTAAAGTGCCCTCACCAGAGCCCATGTCCTCTACTTCATAGTGGTAGTCGAATACAAAATATCACGCTTCAGTGACGTGAAAGCTTTAAAATACTAAACCGCGCTGCACAGCGGAATATACGGCGTGCGTATATAAGACTCCGCGTACTGGTGCGCGGAAAACAGAACTTACAGAGGATTTCTGTTTATATGAGGACCATGGACTTTTTTATGTATATGAAGGCAAATTACCACTTATTCGTGGATCAATCACGAAATCTCAAGAAATACTCATGTTTCATTAAGTGATAGTTAATAAAACACGGTAAATAGTTGCGGAAGGAATGAAGGTATTTTTAT
The DNA here is from genome assembly GCA_005406025.1 of Eumeta japonica. Taxonomy (NCBI): domain Eukaryota; kingdom Metazoa; phylum Arthropoda; class Insecta; order Lepidoptera; family Psychidae; genus Eumeta; species Eumeta japonica. The sequence goes on from BGZK01000743.1 coordinate 264,882, forward strand.
ATATTATAAGTCACAATGACATTTTAACAAATGGTTTTACATATCTGTCACTAGATGTCGTTAGTATGTTCATATTCAATTATTTTGATATTATAAACTTATAATTTTAACAGCACCACTTATCAAAATAATCTAAACATAGTACACTGATTTACAGTTTGACAAAAAAAGGTTATCTATTTATATTTAAACAATATTTTCCAAACCCAGTTTTTTAACAAAATAGTTATGCTTAGCAGAAGTTAAGCTTTTTGTAAAAATATCAGCGGGCATCTCAGATGCTGACAAATAAATTATTTTTATCATTTTATTCTTATATTCCATGCTCTTGCAGACTGTTTTAGTCCATAAATAGCTTTATTTAATTTAAGCACACAATTACTTGGACATTTTAAGCTAAGTGGAGCTTGCATGTAAACATTTTCATTCAGGATACCATTTAAAAATGCTGTTACTACATCAAGATGTGTAATTTCAAAATTAAATTTAGCACTTAGAGCAAACAAGAGTCTAAGGGTGGAGTACCTGAGCACTGGTGCATAAGTCTCTTTGAAATCCACACCCTGTTGTTGGGTGAAACCCTTAGCCACCAGCCTAGCCCTATACCTGATACTACTATCACTCTCAAATTTTTTTGAATACCCATCGACACTGCACCACTCGATCTGCTTTTTCCGATCCACTATGTCCCATGCTTTGTTCTGCTCAAACGCTTGAAGTTCCTCTTGCATAGCCGTTGCCAGTTTTCTGTCCGGACCCTCTGTTGCATCTTTATAAGTTATTTCATCAGCACACAACTCTGACAGATTATCTGAAACACAGAGATTAGTATAGCCAAACCTGTCGGGCTTTCTCCTGGGACGTTTTTCTGGTAACTGTGAGGTTTCAGCACTGTCCATGTGATCAAATTCTTCTTCAGACAATGTGCGATATGAATCATCTTCGGAACTCTGAATGTCTGAATCTAATACATATGTAGGATCCTCTTGTCCTTGAATAGTTTCATCAAATAATTCTGTGGAATTTTCTTGTTCAGACAATGGATTTTTATTTGTGTTGCTTATTTCAACCTGGGTAGTGCTATCACTTCTCTCCATTATGATCACATCCCTACTTGTACATATTTTTTTAGTTTCAGGATTGTACAGTCTGTATCCTTTAATGTTTTCAGAATATCCCACAAGAATGTATTTCACAGCTTTCTTATCCCATTTTAATCTTTTAGCTTTGGGAACGTGCATCATTGCTGGACTGCCAAAGACTCTGATGTGACCAAGATCGGGTTTACATCCTGTCCACATCTCAATTGGCGTTATTTGGCCTAAACCTGAGGCTGGCGATCTATTTTTGAGATATACTGCCGTATTGACTGCCTCGGCCCATAGTTCCTTTTCCATCTTTGCATCAAAAAGTAGACATCTAGCACGTTCAACAATGGTCCTGTTGAAACGTTCACAGAGACCGTTCTGCTCCGGGGTATAGGGATTCGTCTTCTGATGAATAATTCCAGACTCTTTCAAGTACTTCTCCATCATATCTGAACAGAACTCCCCTCCGTTGTCGGTTCTCAATGTCTTGATTTTTGTTCCTTTTTGATTTCTAACCATACTATGAAATTCCTTGAAATGCTGTAAAACCTGATTTTTCTCCTTTAAAAAGTATACAAATGCCATTCTACTAGCATCATCCACGAACAATAGAAAATATCTCGCCTGTCCAACTGATCGAACCTCCATCGGTCCACACAGATCCGAATGAACCAAATCTAGCACTTTGTTTCTTCTATGTGGGGCTAGTTTAAAGGGTAAACGAGCCTGTTTTCCCTCACAGCATACTTCGCAATTGGATTTCTGAATATCAGCTTTTGTATCATATGATACTCCTTCAGCACCATTTTCATCTTCTGTAGGTCGTTACTATTTACGTGGCCTAACCTTCTATGCCATTGCACCACTTCTGCAGATTTAACAGCTGCTGCCAACACTTTCTCCGACTTCAATGTATTTAATTTATACACACCATTTTGCAGGGTTGCTTTTCCAATAAGCTCATTCTGTCGATTACGGATGTAACAAACCTCTTTTGTGAAAGTAACTTTGTTTCCATTTGCTATCAACTGGCTTACTGATAACAAGTTAGTTGTTAGGTTAGGTATGTATAAAATGTTGTTTACACTGATGTCAAACTGAAATTGTTTACTTTGTAGTGATCCTTGTGTCTCCGGTACATAACACTGGCACAGTCATTTTATTAGCAACAATAATTTCCTTTGTATCGTGTAATTCTCGAACTCGCAATAAGTTTTCTTTGTTAGACGTCATATGGGCGCTTGCACCCGAATCTATATACCAATCGTCATTACTGAATTCACTATTGAAAAAAGCGGCACTAAAAGCATTTACTGACTTTTCTTTTAATTCTGGGCACTGATTTTTGTAATGACCAGTTTTTTTGCACTTGTAGCATTTTATAACCTTTTTGACAGTTGACGTTGACATATTGTTGTTCTGGTTTTGATATCTGCCAACTTTACCTTTTGATTTTGACCATAGTGCTACCAACCTCAGAACTCATGTCAAGCAATTTCGTTTTGATGACGTCAGAATTAATGGCGATCCCTGAATGCTCTATTGCCATGATCATCGGTGCAAATTTTTCTGGAAGTCCCGCCAATAACAAAGACCCGATCCACTCTTCATTGATTTCGAAACCTGTCCCCTTTAATCTTTGTGCAGTTTCCACTATTTGGCTGACATAGCTCGTCATGGTTTCACAATTATCTAATCTAATTGAAATTAACGTTCTCAACAAACTGATTTTTCTAGTAAAGCCACTGTCATCAAATAACATTTGCAGTTTTTTCCACAAGCTTGCCACTTTAGTTTCGTTCTTGATATGCACATATAGTTTAGGATCAATCGTCATAACGAGTTTCGCCTTCGCTTTCTTGTCCTCGGTTTCACTAAAGACTTTTGGAACGGCGTCTATGTCAATACCTTCCAACACGAGAAAATTTCTTGCAGCAAAAGCCCAATCATCGTAATTCTCGCGTCCTTTAAGCTTTGGCACATTGACTATATAACTTCCCGACGACATTTTTAACACTTTTCACTAATTTACGATACAACTATTGTACTTTTCGATAAAATGCGTTACCTGGGCCCATAACCTAATAAAACACGGTAAATAGTTGCGGAAGGAATGAAGGTATTTTTATATATTATAAGTCACAATGACATTTTAACAAATGGTTTTACATATCTGTCACTAGATGTCGTTAGTATGTTCATATTCAATTATTTTGATATTATAAACTTATAATTTTAACAATAGTATGGTCTTATTGTTTTGTTCGCACTCGTAGGAGCAAGTAAATAAGGTCAAGTGGTAAGAAAGGGGCAGGCGGTAAGAAACCTCACAACTCGCCCAGCCCGCCCCGCCCACCCCCTCGCAAGCTCACCGCGCTTGCCACCCGCATCTCTTCCTGCTTACCGCTCTCACATCTTAGGGGGTGATATCATCCGCGGGTGCTTTATAACTACATATTTATTAGGATTTCAGTGGTTGATGCGCATTAAAATTACAGATCGATTTTTCATATTTTTATAATGATTTCTTTGACATAATTCTTTACTCTCATGTTCGTTTCAAAATAAATTGCACTTTATTTTTGGCCTTTCCAAGTAATTATATGATTTATGTTATGAATGCGATTGAACATTGTTTAGTCGGTATAACTACAAAGCATCTACTCACACCGATCTGGCTGCCAGTAAAACCAACTTTTATGCAATATCTCGATAACTTATGCTCCAACTTTTATGCTCGATAACTTCAATTATGCAATATCAAATTGTATGTACAAACCAAAAAATCTTGAAAAATAATCTAACAACATAGTGACAATTTTTTTATCATTTTGATATACGTCTAATAAAAAAATTCTGAAGAATTTTTTGTTATTGGTTGTGTGGTCACCTACGACGTATGTGTGAGATATTAAAGATAGTTCTAAAAAGCACTACGGCAAGTCCGTGGAAGTTGGGAGCTACAGATCGAACGCTGCATTGCGCACGTCATTGCCTCGCCACAGCATTCTTCGCGCGCCGCTCCGAAGCCAAGGTACGACCGCCCGCCGAGGCATCCTTCGGCCGTCTGACGAATCAAGTCGATGGTAGGAATATTTAAACCACGACGCGTGCAGGCGCTCTGCGATGCGCCCGGTGACGGGCGCCGCCGACGCGGATACAATTGAATACAATCGAAAAAATGAAAAACAATTAAAAAACGATTATAAGAATATATATTATAAGAATAAATTTATTAAAAATATTACACACAATTCATATAGTTCCTAAATGTTTCACTAAAAGCAACCCAGCGTCCTTTCCCACCATAAGTGGTGACATTGATTTTTTTAAATTCGACCAAAGATAATCTTTGTAGAGAATTTAATTTTTTTCAAAACCATTTCAAGGGTTTTTTTATTCAGTATCCTTGATTGACTATGAACACAAAATAAGCAAAAAAAAACTTTTTTAATTTTGAAAATTCTTAATTTTGCGAGCGCTAACTCAAAAACTGAAATAGAGGCCTAAATAAATAGTTTAAACATAATTTTTTTTTTCGTGACTATTAACGAAATTTTGAGTAAGTTTTATTTAGCACAGTCTAACGTCCATACAAATGAAAATTTATTGTGGCAAACGTATCAAAGCCTATCCAGGGAGCTGACTTCCTCAAGCACCATCAACACGTCGTAGACGTAAAAAATAAGAAATTGATAGACACCGTCACCAATATCAAAACTAACGGATACATTAAAACCTTGAATATACCTACAATACATAGCACCGATATCACAAAATAATATCACAGCATATTAGATGAATTTCCCGGAACTACGAGATTGACAGCTATGACACTCAAGAACAAAGAAGTCCAATATTTTATAGAAACAGAAGACCAACCTGTACACTGTCGAGCTCACCCGATACCCCCACATGGATACAAAAAAGTCAGAAAGTAATTTTAAAACATGATGGAACAAGGACTTTGTAGACTAAGCAATAGCTTATGGTCATCGCCTCTTCACGTCCTACCGAAAAAGAACGGAGACATACGAGTCTGCGGAGGCTACCTTCATTTAAACGCCATCACGAAAATCGACCGATATCCCATATTCTGCGTCAAAGACTTTAGATACCAACTCTCTGGAAATACGACATTTTCTACGCTAGACCCTCAACCAGGCCTATCAGCAAGTAAACGTCCATGGAGAGGACATAGAAAAGATAGCCATAACAACACCAATGGGATTATTCAAATTTCACCGGATGTGTCGGGAGCTGAAAAACGCAGGCCAGACATTCCAACGGTACATACACCAAGTACTATTTAAACTAAACTTCGTTTTTTTCATTCATCGACAACGTTCTGATTGCATCAGAAAGCGAAAAGCGACATTTTACACACCTACAAACAGTACTCGGAAAATTTTAAGAGAACGGAATCACGATCGATCCTGCTAGATGCAATCTCGGCCAGCCGGAAATAAAAGTCCTTGGATATATCGTATCAAAAGAAGGTATCAAACTGCCAGCAGAAAAGATTAAACTCATCATGAACTATCCTAAGCCCCAGACCAACGAAGAACTCCGACGCTTCCTCGGAATATTGATTTCTACCGTGTGCATATACCTAACGCTGCGTCCATACAAACACCGCTCAACGCATACCTATATAATGTCAAGAAAGACAAAACTAAAATTCAATGGACCGAAGAATCATCGCAAGCGTTCGAAGCGTGTAAAACAAGCATAAGCGACGCTGTCTTACTCGTTCACGCGTCACATCGAGCTCCGTATGCATTATTCTACGACACTTCAGTCAAATCAGCCGGCGCAGTACTACAACAATACATAAACAGAAAAAGGCAACCACTTGGACATTTGTCAGAAAATTCTCAGACTCACAATGTAAATATTCAACATACGACCGAAAATTCCAAGCGATTACTGTGTAATACTTCAGAAATATGATCAATGGACAATCGCTCATTTATTTTCACAGACCATAAACCGATAATTTATTCAATGACAAAAGTAACGTCAACGACTGAAACGCCAAAAAAGGATAAGACAACTTTTGTTCATCAGTGAATTCACAACCGATATACGACACATAAGCGGTAAATAAAATATCGTAGCCGATTCACTCAGTCGCATCGAAACAATATCTTTCCCAACAACAATCGACTACAAACAAATCGCATCGGAACAAAAAAATATCCCACCATAATACAACTACTGCAGCAACATAATACATTAATGAAAAAAATTATTATCCCGGATGCGAACACCGAAATATACTGAGAAACATCGACGTCGAACATTCGACAGTACACACCGGAGCAATATCGCTATGAAGTATTTAAAAGTGTTCACAATATAAGTCACTCCGGTACGCGCACTACCCGCAAAATGACGTTACGAAAAATTTTGGCCATTAATGAATGCCGACATTGCGAAATGGACAAGAAGCTGCATGCACTGCCAGAAAACAAAACACAGCAACAAACGCATCCAACGCTGAATCGAATTTCCCGCCAAGCGATCAATTTCAACACGTCCACATCGTCGGACCGCTACCCACTACAAAGAGGGGACCGATACCCCATCACGATGATCGACCGACAGATGAAATGGCCCGAAGCGATACCTACAGACAATATAACAGCCAGAAACGTAGCGCATACTGTCTACCAACACTGGATAGCACGATACGAATGTCCTACAATAATCACAACCGATAAGGGACGTCAATTCGACACCCAGATATTCAGTAATCTGATGAAATTAATGGGCATAAAAAAAATCGCACTACTACATACCACCCGCAAAGTAACGGTATAATCGAAAGATGGCATCATATGCTAAAGACCGCAGTACTCACGAAATTATCAAACTCAAATATATGGATAGACGAACTACCTACAATACTACTAGGTCCACGAGCTACCTCACGCACAGATTCTGAAGTTAGTCCAGCTGAACGCACATACGGCTACAACTTGCGATTTTTTTCAATCAAAACTCTATATCTGTAATCATGATAAATGACAGCTACGTCGATAAATTGCGCTCAATAATCGAAAAAAAAAACAGGCCGCAGTTATTTACAGTACATCACAATAGTCGGCGCATTTTCGTACATAAAGATTTACAAGCCTGCAGCCATGTGTTTATTCGGATCGACGCGGAAAAGAAATCACTTCAAGTAGCTTACCTGCTACTAGACGAAGAAAATACCGCCGTACATACAAGAAATACACTACCGCGAGTCAACACAGAGACTCCGGATCGCGACCCCGTCATCAGCCCGAACAACACGACGCTGTTAAAGAGAACGCGTGCCGGCGCATGTCAAGCCGCCGGCGCGGAAACAATTGAATACAAGCAAAACAATCAATAAAGGATTAGGGCACTAACAATCGTTTCGATTGGATAAAATTCTGGATTTTTGATTGGAGGATCATGTAAATATAATGTTGACAGGTTAGTATATAAGATTATTACACGCAATTTATAGAACTATTAGCTGTTTCATTGAAAGCAATCCAGCGTCCTTTTCAGCCACGATTGTCATATTTTTTTAGCGATTAGTCTAGCTTTAAAAAAAAGTTATACTAATGGTAAATTTTGATCCAAGTAGAGAAGTAAAATGTATACAGTGCAATTTCCGATTGGAGTAAATAAGCGCTTACTTTTTTCAAATTAATATACATTTTTTAATATTGCAATAATTTCATTTGTATTTCATTTGTGTGTTTACTTATAGAAGACAATCTACAAATAGGATACATAGATAACAACACCTATGTTGTCGGAGCGCTGCCAGATCATATAATATAGTTATCTTATTATATATCATGCGTTTTTTTAAATAAAAGACAGCGGATTCCGTTTGACCGTTAACAACCTTAAAAAAGCGGGGATATCAAGAACACGTGTATATTCACTATAAAAATAGGATGAATCCCGATTCCCTGAACTTCCACATTTGATTTCTGACTTAAAGTCGAAACTCTGCTTTTCGGTCATCAGTAATTTATAAATTGTTTTTTATTGAAACTTCGCTGGCTGGCTGGTTTATCTGTTACAAACTAACGCACAAGTTTACCAGGTCGTACATTCATAAAATAATAACAAAACGTTGTTGCTCTTGACCGATTACGTGTACGTCGCCCGCTACCGTTATTTTGAAGTTAAACAAATATGTTTGCCTTGTAAAACAAATTATTTTACCCACCTGATAATACCCAATATAATATATTATATCGTCGAAGTTAATTGGTTTTGACATTGATCGCTCCAGGTTTGGACAGCAATCGCATGATTGACATTGCCCGTTCAAGCACCTTCTGATAACCAGCTTGCACGCCACTTTAACAAACTCCGCAATGTACTTTGAAGTAGAGGGAATCCTAATATAATTAAAGTACCCACAAAAACCGAAACAAGAAAAAATACAATTTTATAATTTAATTATAAAAAAAAGGCCGCATAAAAACTGTTTTTCACCCCGTAGTAACTTTAATTCTAGATCTAAAGCACTAAAAAATGTACGCGCCTGGGACAATCTGAGAGATAGTCAGTTGGAGCGGTAACTCGCCCTTCCGACGTTTCGTCCCAGGTGTTCAGGTACTCGAGCCATGATCGTCTAGTAGCACTGTTTTTAATTGTGTTTGTTGTTTTCAGTCCCGCTAAGATATTTTTTTGTATATCAACCGAGTTGATAGTGCACCATTCAGCGTTTTCATTCGCCTTCACTTGAGCGATGTACATCCGAACCGCCAGCCAACGAGTCTATATGACGTCTCGCGCATGTCCTCCTGCCCCCGGATCTGTCAGTTGTCTTTTATCTATGAATGATAAACTATGATATCAAAGGGAGGAAACTGGCGTATACAAATATTAAGTGTTCTATTGTTCATATCTTATAGGGAGTAGAAGAAATTTTAATTCAGGTTTTATAAAACGTATTGTACAGTGACAATCCTGCTTTTACCAAATTACTAGTCTCTTGCCTGAAAGCGATTGAAACAATATATTTTGCGTCTTGGTCCAATACAATCACCCACATAATTTTTTTCTCTTTTACGCGTAATAGATTACCATGGCTGAAAGTTGGTAGTCAAAAATAGACCTATTTTCTATGATTTATTTGAATGAAATAAAAGTCGACTTACCTACATTTTTCTGATTTTACGATCCTTTTCGGTAATATCTAAATATATAGGCAGGCGTATTGTAACTCTTAGACGAATGGACGAAATAAGCACTCGTCAAAACATAAAGATAATGATAATATGCTCAACGACCAAATAGACGTTTATAAATCGCCATTATTGGACGCTTGCCTGTAACTACTTGTTAATGTTGGTGATGGTTAGTCTGTGACATTTGACAAGCATGTCTATCGGTGGTGATCTGTGGCTGTCTTAAGAATGTTTTCGTCGCTCTTTGACTATTGCATGACAGCGGCCTGCCTAACGAGGTTGTGTTGGTTGTTTTAACGCTCCTTGCACCCTGGTGGATGTGACTGTCGGCAATTTCCTGAGGATGTGCCTTGTTGGCATGAAACGTACGTAGAATTAAACAATTTAACGGTTGGCGGAATTAGATAATTATAAAAATAAATAACACTTGCTTAGGTGTTCGATATCTGTCAATCCTCTGGAATCAATATTCATTCATTTGGATAGAGATTCGTAGTGGAGAGGCAGATTCGAGGGTCAGTGGTGGGTTGCATGCTGCATGTTAATGCATGTTGCAGGCAAGCGTCTACATTCTAAAGTATTTCACCGGCATCTGTTTTTTGTATTAACCTTGACAAAGGAAAAACTGTTCAGAATAGGAATGAAGTAATGAAGCACCATTCATCGATGAATGTGTTACTTTACACTTGAAAAACTCAATGACAAACAAGAGTAAAGCGATTCTAAATCCGAATCTAAGATTATTAAAAGTATTGTATCTGAGATGACTTTGCAACATCACATTTTTCTTTCCTCTAATACACAGAGATGTCGTATTTTAGAAACTATAAGCTCTCTCACGCCGATGGACTCGCCACTTCTCAGACCTCTTTGTTTGCATTATCATTTGTATGTACACCACAAATACACGTTAACTGTTTAAACAGATAAAAGCTGTTGGGATCAAACGTTGGTTCTTTTGGAAAAGGGGTCCTTCCCAATAAATAAGTTCGATTCGACATTTAATATAACGCTGACAGAAGAACATCACCTCTGGACTCTACAGTGCATGCACAGAGAGCTTTCCAGCCACATCAAAACAATTTATCCAATAGAAATACTGATGATTCGTCTGTTATTGAAAGAAGAATGGAAAATGCAAGGTTTGTCATTTTGTTTTATTATCTATTTATTTAAAAAAAAAAATATTTTAAAATAGCATTTTGATTCAAGTTGCAAGACCTAAAATCATAAGCAGACATTAGAGCATATGCTTAAATTGTATACTGAATATATCTTAAGTATTGGTAACTCAATATACTTGGTGGCTTTTTGAATCAATGCATATTGATATAATATTGAGATTATTGGCTTCGGTAAGAAACTGGACGGTTAGTTATTTGGAATATACATATAAGTTTCAATTTAAATTGGTCAGGTTAACCTATAATCGAAATACTTGATTGCGAGGATATGAATAAGAGAGTGAAATTAATAATGAATAATATTAACAATGAATTAAACCACTAAACATAAGCCATTCGGAGACGTACTCAAACACACAATAAAAAATATCATAATCGGTCAAGCCGTTTACGAGGAACTTGGTAACTAACACACATACAGAAGAATATATGTATAAAAATAGACATAAATATGAAATATACAACACTGAGTCATAGTAATATCTTATTCTTTTAAGGAGAAAACTTTACCTCATTTATCTTTGCCTATAACCGACTCCAAAAACAACAAATTATGTAATTAGATTTTAAGGGTCATACTTATTTCTTTCATTTTTGCAAAAGTTTTTGTTTGCTATATGCATTGTTTAAACATCATAATATTGCTGCAAAATGTGCTAGTACTTGATGTAGAATTGATTTTCCAAAATTTACGCAATGACAATATTGTGGGTCTAAAGTTGAATTCTAAACTAATTATTTTATAATACGAATCAGGATACTTTGCTTAGGAAAGAGAGAGAAGCGAGTCGAGAGCCCCGGTACCCGAAACGGGGATGTCTCTAAAGGACTCTCCGATGGCCTTCTCAACTTGTATGTCCTTATTCAAGGTTTCATCATTATTGATAAGTTAAAAGTCTAAAACCCGGCCCTTCATTCTCTAAGCCTCGTTCTTTTTGACGCACCAAGTCTCTTTCATTATATTCTTCATATCGATTTCTTTTTTTTTTTGTTATTGGTATATTTGATATTAGCCGTGGCGTATATATTTCGAAAAATTTGAATCATTTCGTACATATTTTTTAAAGTTCTTTTTAATATTATAAGATATTTCGCTATAAAGCTCATATAGCATTAACTTCCAGACCGCAAGTGGAAAAACGGGGTCATTGGAATTTCAAGTGTAGCTGCTGTGGCGTTCGTGTGCCTCGTGACATACCTCAGCATTAAATACTTGCACAAGTTGAAACAAAGAGAAAAGGTATTTTATTCCTTTCTTACAAAACTTTTAAACTAACACATATATATTAACATATATCGAATAAAATTTTTCTATTAAATATTTTGCAATACCAAATGAAAAATAAGGGTCATTCCATTCTGGCTGCCGCTCCCCATTGTTGACTAAAAATCTTTTCTAGACTTACAACTCCCAGTTCGACTATATATAGATATATATTGTAATATATTTAGAATTTTCCAGTTTTTAACGTATGTTAAATACTTTAAATATATCGTTATCTTTCAATTTATAGGTTTATTTTATTTCACTCCGCAGAAAATATAGGGAACAAACTTTTCATGGTCTTAAAATGGTTCAATTTTGCTAAATGTGTGCCTATAATATATGACGATCTCTCTCCGTTTCTCATGAGTTCCATCATCAGAACTAGATTTTGATAAAAATGGGACCAATGTGAAAGTTTGTCCTTTCAAATAAAGAAAGTTTTATTCGGCGTATAAATGATGAAGTTTTGAGGTAAAAAACTTTACAAAATTTCAACCAAAACGACAACCTCTTTTTTACATAAAAAGCGGTTAATTATTTATATGACAAGATGGTCTAAACTGTCAAACGCTTTACTGTATATAGACTACATCAATTTAATCACCCCTGCTCATACTATACATACCCATAAACTATTTACCTAAATTCAATTTTTAAATTTTATACCTTTAATATAAAGTTATTATTTAATTTAATTGTGTTTCATATAGTATATAAAGTAGGTATAATCTATTAAATAAGTATATCTGTAAATAAATAACTAAGAAAAAAATTTTTAAATAAGAAAATTATTTACTTAAAATTTTTATTTTATTTTAAAACGCATTTTTCATTATTATTGTCAGTTCTCAATAAATAATAATACTTAATAATGAAGTGCAGGCGCGAGACGCCGTCACCTCCATTTCTTTCAGAATTGTCTATTTCATTTTGTATTGATTTCCTTTTTAACATTTTAGAATGTTCAGAGTTAATTCAGTGAAGAAATATTAATTATATGTCATTTCCTTGACGATTGGTCGATAGAAAGTTCGATGTTACAATATAAAAATATGATACGATTTCAGTAGATGGGTGAAGACTGGGCACTTTGGTCGTAAAATAAACTAGCGTTGTAGTTTATTGTTTAACCAAAATGACTTTGAAACAGTGACATAAATAATAATTGTATTGATATGTTCAACTTTATAATAAACTGAAACATAAGCATATATTGTTTTTCTAGTGAAACATATTATTTGTAGGGTAATTCATATATATTTTAGTAAATATGTGATTTAGCCAATGAATTATCCATTTGCTAAGTCACATATCCTTGGCCGCTAATACATACAAGGTTACGTCGAAATAAAAGACGTCCGCTGTCAAAAATCATTTTACTCGTCGTCCCTAATATAGGCTCATACTTTTGACAATTTTTGTGCTATTATATTGCTATTTAATTAAAGTTTTTTTTTTACTGAAAGTAAAAAAAAAATCAAAAACAATCATGTATTACAAAATAGTGACAAAGTATTTTTTTGCATTTTTATAGCACTTTCCACGATACCAAAACGCTTATCCGACGTGCTATAACAATCGCTACTCCTTTAAAACCAATAAAATTTTGTTCATAAACAAAACATTTCACAGTAATATGCAGTAATGTGCAGTCATATCCTTAAAATACAGTTTTAGGTGTCATTTCGAATCGAATATACCTATCACATATATTTTTGGGAGCTTTGAACAATTTTGAACTTGTCATACTATAGTCATTTGTATAAATTGTGTTTAAAAAATCGTTAACTGGTCAATAAGTATACATTTTTGGAAACCTCCATTAGTCATTTTATTATATATGCATAAATATATACCAACTATTACGCGTGGTTCAATATCCCTGTTTTTCATATTTGAAGCTATTTTATTTAATATTGTGCTGAGTAAAAATCTTGCACTTAATGCAGTCGAAATTCAACTAAATCCATGCAATAATTGCAATAAGTAGCATAATAAAGAAATGTAATGTACGAAAAAGATAACGGACGTGCTATCTGTCCTTGTCTGGCCGGTCTGCGACGACGGAGATAAAGCACATTCAAACGCCCACTTTGTCTTACTATCAAGTGAAAAATTACCTTTCTCTAGAAAAAAATGTTTCACTTTCTAAACGATGAAATAATAAAAAAACATTTTATTTATTTATATTGTACTTTTTATTATTATTTTTTCGAAGAGCAAACACAATACACATTACAATAATTCGCCTAGAACACACATTGATAAATTAATTTATATGGAAAAAAAGTGTGTGTGTATTAGTGTACACACGTAAGAAGTGAAACTTCTTTATGACATCATTTTTCGATAAATGATTTACTATTTACAACTTCACAGAAATTGGTTGAATAAAGCTAAATTAGATAAAGTTTATGCAAAAGGCTTTTATTATCATAGACATGGATACAAAAATAAAACAATCATTTCACCTTTCTGCTACTAAGATTATAGCATTTCATTAATTATAATAGAATTATTACTATTATTGTTATCGTTATTATATATTTTTGTAATTAATGGTTTAACTCACTGATATTTACAATCAAAAACTAAGGTTAACCTGAAATAACCTTAAAAAAAATGTAACTACTCAAAACGAGCCGCAAAATACATTGGAGACATTTACCAATCCCTACTCCGCTGGAGAAAGTATACTTCGAATCACGCGTGGTAGGGATAAGAAAAAGATGGCGCGTAACGGAAAAATGTGACGCGTAACGAAAAAATGTTGCACTAAATTTTTTTCCAACCCCGATAAAGAAGTTTCACTTCAAAAAGGGTTCATGCTTTTTGTAGCTCAGACTGACATTATATTGATTTCTGTTGTTCCAGACTAAAGTAAATTCTTATGAAAGCAAGGGCAGTGCCAGTAATAAATCTTCTTTAGATGAAGAACCGGTGTACGAGGAAGTTGATTCAGAGCAAGGTACACTAAATCGAAAGAATGACCAAGTGATATATGAACGTATGACATCCGGATCAAAAACAAGAGCAAAACAAGCTGTACTAGACGAGGACGTGGAGATGACTAAAACACAGAAAATGAGCCCCTACGCAGATGGTCAGAGCGATTCAAATTATTCAAATCAAATTAAAAATGAAATAATTGAAAAAGAAACCAAAACGAAAAAACTTGGAATCAAAGTATCTCGACATGAGACCAGATATACTAATAAATAATAAGCTTTTTTAACAAAAATGAAAAGGGTAATGTAAGTACGAATATAAATTAATTAGAACAAAGTGAATAAAGAAATGAAGAAAAAGATAACAGTATAGGATATTGTAATGAATAGCACTCTATACTATCATACTAATTGTTAGCACTACATCTAAGAACAACCGAGTGGGTTTGCGGTGGAGCGGGGGGCAAGTGAACGTCGGCGCCCGCGCCACCGCGGCGAGTTATACATGCATTGCAAACTGCTGGACAACTATCTGCATCAAAAACTATTGTTACTTTAAATTTAATTTTTTCTCTTTGTAATGATCCAAATTACATATTTACTTTATTATATCTAAATACATAGTGTTTTCAACGATGTTAGTAAGTTCAAATTCGATCGTATGTTTTTCTCCCCAACACTAATATACATTTATGCTACAATATTTATACTATATAATGCTTGAAATGTGTAGGAATAGCTGATACTAGTGAAAATAAATTAAGGAAAACGGTGTTTGTCATTGCTCAAATAGATAAGAAGTTTAATTAAAAGCCGTTGTTTTGTTGAAACGTGAATTGTGTGCAGATTATAACAGTAAGCATTACAATATTTATACAATCTTATGTTCAAATACTTTGTATTTGATGACGATTTAAATCAAATAATAGCTTATTTTCTCTACTACACACGTCCACTCACTAGGTCGGTCTTAACGAAAGTCAAACTTAAGAGTCGCAGGTTCGCACTACCTATATGAGGTGACATGAGTAAGACAACGAATACCAGCGCATGTTCATGTATAACAACGTATTTGCCCGAATCACCAACGAAGACAACCAGCCAGCATCTTGAAAAATCTATGGTATTAGAGAGAAGCCGGGGTCCAAATACTAACTCTGAAAGCCTATATAGCGTGTTCCAGACGAATCCAATTGCATATGACAAATGCACACACGAACACAAGCACTGATTAATATGTGTTTAAACTTTAATATCATGTTTACGTAAAAGAGCTTTTAAATTCCACATAAGGGTGATAAATTTTTAATTCAATGCAATGTGTATTTATACGTGTTTAATTTTTAGGAAATGCGCTTCTTCTGACCAAAGTTTTATTCATGTTACTGTAGTAGATTCTATAGAAATCAGTTATGTATGATAATGTTAGTGGTCTTATAAATAAAACGATAAGAATTTTTTTTTAGTTTTTTCTGTACATATTATTAAAAATTAGGAATTTGTTCTATTTCCGGAATAGCAACTTAGTTACACCTGCGCAGGCGGCAGATAATACGTAGGTGTAAATATTGCAAAACGACTGCTACCATGGCTGTTTATACCATTTCGACGTGACGCGACAGGACCACAATCTCAGCTATTTATTGAAAAAAAACCAACTAAGTGTGAGTCGAACTCGCATCACAGTTCAATATTTAACACTACATATTTTTAAAAATAGTTAATTAATAAAGGCAAGCTTATAGCGAGTAGCGGA
Source organism: Eumeta japonica (assembly GCA_005406025.1). Lineage (NCBI taxonomy): Eukaryota > Metazoa > Arthropoda > Insecta > Lepidoptera > Psychidae > Eumeta > Eumeta japonica. Next base: position 281,317 of record BGZK01000743.1, read on the forward strand.
GCAAATGACCCTTAATTGCGTATTGCGAATATAGTATTATGAGGCGCAAAAAAAAAACTAAACTTTAATAAGGGCCCCCTTTAATTTCGGAATAAATTTTATTTTTATTAATTGTTGTTATAGCCGGAATAGAAATACATGATAATTTTAACTGTCTACCTATGACGGTTATGAGATACAGCTCATTGGCAGTTTATCAGCAGTCAGTCATAACATGGCAGTCAGAGGATCAACGGAAGCTTAGTAATAGGGTCCCGTTAATACGATTTGCGTACGGAACCCTAAAAAGTGATAACTCGATTTCGGTAATTCCAGACACCTCGAAAAAAATTCTTCTTATTTAGCTTTATGTTAAACTATTTTATATGTGCTATCAACTTTTCTCAAAAAGGTTTAAATTGAAAAATTTTTTTTAGTTTAGACAAAATATAGATTTTGTCGTTTAACATAAAATGTTTTTGGGTAAAAAATGGAGATTTTTCAATATTTGCGGAACGTTAGAAGTAAATGAAAGAATCTATTAATGATTTTTTAAATAAATACCTATTGTCGATTTGTTGTATTGTTTGTTAATTTTCATGTATGCAAAAATGCAAGGCATTACGCAAAAACTACAGCGTGATTTCTAATTGTAATTTCTATAAAATGTGATACTTCAGTCAGAAAAATATTCACTATTTATTTCACTGAAATCCATCCAGTCAATCAAAAAAAAAACGTTTAATATACTCATAACGCTACCCGACGCGTCGAAATGTGCAGTGGTGCAGTATGGATGCGAACAAACACGTGAAAGCAAATCTCTGTGTCTGTCCGTGTGTGGACTTATAACTCGAAGATCGCCGATGAATTTCATATGATTTCTTTGGTGATATAGAAACAACTTTTCTGGCCAGCTTAGTAATCGTTCAGTTATTATAGATAACCTAGCGTTTTTGTAGCAACGTTCTTAATTTATCATTTCTGTAGAAATATTTCAGCTGGACTTTTAACTCAAATTTGGCTCAATCACGCCTTTCAATGAGTAACAATGCGGTGGTATCTGCAAACAGTACAAACTAACGAACACGCTTCTCAGGCATGTTCATTAGAATTTAATAACACTAAGTCGAGCCATCGTTACGAGCCCTCTGAATTTTGATACTCAAGTGCCATTTCAGACAGCCGAGTGCCCAGTCCTTAACCCCATTATGTCACAGTCGGGTGAGTACACCGGAAACGTCTACGCGCAATTAAAAAATTAATAGAGGTCACCATACTGTAAACGTAGAGTGTTGTCTATGGTTGTCTACCTTGTTTCGGTTTGTGGAAAGATTTCCACCGCGGCATGAAATGCTGCGGTGGAAATCTTTTACATCGAACAATGTCTCTTTCGTTCATGATCCCGATACCGGTCACATTTTCGATTCCAAAGCCCACCTCCGCTCTCGGTTTATCTCGGTCTCGGGCTAGTTACACATGCCGGTTCGCTTTCGTTACCGACCATTCACTATTCCGATTATACGTTTTTTTTTTTTATTTATTGAAAACGCAATCATAAACGATGAACGAATTTATTACGATTGGCAAGAGCTTCTCATTAAATAATAATCAAGGTAACAGCTTTTTACTTACTTGCAAAACTCCTTCAATTTCTATGCGTGTTTCGTATTTATGTTGAATACATCCCTGACTAATCAGATAACTTCTCTGTTTATATATCAACCCTTAAATCATTAAACAAGTATTTTTGTGTTAGTTATTTTCGTATTGTACCCAAAACAATATTCCAAAATATCTTGAAAAGATAGTTCCTGTTCACCAAATAAACTGTTTCACTCCTCCCCATGTTCTAGAAGAGCAATAATTACTCTCACTTACATTCTTAAAATTATGAAATGCGTGTTATTTTATTTCTTTTGAAAAGTGTATTTAGATTGTGTCATCGCCATCGTCGTAACTTAAAACTTTCGTTTGTTTATTGGTTTTTACAAATCAGTCGTAATGTCAAGAGGAGTAATATTAAAATATCATAATTTGTAAATTAAAATTATTAACATTTGTCTACATTTTACTATTTTTAAGATACAATGTTAATTCATGGATACGGTTGACAAGTCGATAACGCGAACTCATATCATTTCACTCATTTTAAAATTGTCCAACACAATTAAAACAGTTTTCACAAGAACTGCAATAGCATGTCGGTGACGCAAATTCATACAATTTTCTCTTACCAAAAAACTCTCAACGTGCCTAAACAAGTTTTTCACTTCAAAAAGATTCTTTACGCTAACTTTACCATTAACTTTCACCCTTTTAAGAATGAAACTTTAAATTATTGCTCCTCGGTTGCGCCTTTAGAATACCTATGAAGTACTTCTTCCGAAGCAGATGTTTAATATCCGGTCTGCACTTTAAACATCTTATCTCACAAAATCAAATGTTAATCTATAAATCATTGAAAATATAATAAAACTGCAACTTTGTTAACCACTTTTTTTTACAAACGCATTATTTATTATTGTTTGTTATGAAAATAGTTAACTTTCAATTACAAAATTAAATATACCATAAGATATAAGACAAAATATAAGAGATAACTTAATAAGAAAACAGTAACTAAAAAACTTATCATCCCAGATCAGACGCTTGCCTACAACATGCATTAACATGCAGCATGCGACCCATCGCTGACCCTCGAATCTGCCTCTTCACTAAGAATCTCTATCCAAAGATTTGAATATTGATTTGAGAAGATTGATAGATATCAAACACCTAAGCAGCTTTTAATTTTAAAATTATCTTTAAACGTATTAAAAACAACTGACAAATGCGGACACAACTTCGTTAAGTAAAATGCTGTCATGCAATGGTCAAAGGGGACGAAAGTATCCTTACCAGCAGCCACAGACCGCTACCAATAGTTTTTTTTTTGTAATTCTCCCTGTGCGAAGGGATAGGAGGGGGAAAACGCGTTATGGGCAGTCCGTGCGCCCGGGCGTACGGAGTTAGTCCGACTCACACGGACTAAAAACCCCCTGAAACATTAAGACGCCTGCCGTTAGCCCGTATGCTTTTACAGCTTCGTCTGAAGCGGCCAGAAGGCACTGGAGGTGCCAACGTCGTGAAAGGTCGTTGAAACCCTTCCGGATTACCACGACGTAATAACGTCGTAGATGAGGATGGTGCCCCGGCAATAGGCATAAGAACTAAATTAAAATCTATTACATTGTGTAACAGATTAACTAACAGAAGACGCTTGTAAAAGCGAGTAGTGGAGGGGATGGCAAAACTATGAAAGGCGGTTAAAACTAATGGTTCCGATGGAGGAATGTAAGCCCTTAAAACGCTGACTTTAAATTTAAAGCATGACCTATTATTGTTACGTAAAGACGTAACGTAACATAATTAAATTTAATTGAATTAAATTCGAAATTGGATCGTGCACCGATAACAGAGTTTGACCGCTGGCCTCTGAGCTAGTCCACCCCCAAAGACTGCTACTGGTCGACAAATGCGGTTGCCCTCACGTGATCAATAATAATCCTTTATGTTTGTAAAACTAACGAAATAACTAACTGAAATGAGATCGGTGTTGGAGCGTGATCCTGCGGGAGCGCACCCTAGACGCAGAAACCGGGCGCGGGCTTGGCGTGCAGACGGGCAGTAAATCGGAGTGAACACTCGGGACGAACGCTCGTGACTGACTGTCGACTCACGGTGAACACTTCGCGGTACCACGCTCGCTCATCGCTCACGCTCGAAGCCCGATAATCCGAAACGCGGCTCAAAGAAACACTACATACACAGTAACACACTAATCTAAACGGTGGTCCAGGGGACTCGACCGAAGGTGACCGATCGCGACCGAGGAATAAAGCCTGACTGACCAGCGACTGACTGAACACCAATAGACATGTCAATTGTCACAGACTAACATCACCAACCATTACCCAAAAAGTTACAGGCAAGCGTCCAATAATGGCGATTTACAAATGTTCATTTGGTCATTGAGCATATTCTTATTGTCTTTACATTTTAAAATTTCGAAAGATTCCAAAACACTTAAACGTAACCCCTTCTCACACACATGCAAAACATCAAAATTATGATCGTTACTGAGCTTCTGATCGGTTTCTATTAAATGTTTAGCAACATGGGATCTGTCTGATTTATTATTTCTATAGGCTGAAATGTACTATTTGTATCTAGTTTCAAAACGTCCGGTTTGTTTCATATATACCGATTGTAATTTTCTCTGAAATTATACCTTAATATGTCAACTAGCTATATATTTCTTTTGGTCTTTTGATTGTGTTATAGATACTGTTCCTTATATTACTTTTTTGCTTTTTATTAATAAGTCCATCAATACATTTTTTACTGTATCCGTTTGCCAATGCTATAATGTATTGGTATTTAATTCCATTAAAAAATTCTGATTGTTCAGGGATATGATGAATAACCGATGTATCATAGATTTGTATGCCGCCAATTTGTGTTGCCATGGATGACAAGAAAAAATAAGTATTGTAGTATCTATGCAAGTGGGTTTTCTGTGTATTTTAAATTAATGTCTACCATTTTTTCTAGTTAAGGTCAAATCTAAAAAACATATTGAATTGTTTGTTTTTTCCTTGAGTTTAAATTGGATTTTGGGGGTGTATATTCTTAATGTAATTTTGAAACAGTTCGAATTCTGTCAAATTACCCAGCCAACATATGATAATATAGTCCACATATCTAAAATAATACAGGATATTATTATTGTTTGCTATGTGCTCAAATTCGAATTCATCTATAAAAATTTCGGCCATTAATGAGCTGAAAGGTGAACCCATAACTAGACCGTCTTTTTGTATATAAAATTGATTATTATAACGGAAATAATTTTTAGTCATGCACAATCCCATTTATTTTAAGATATTGTCCTTCTCGCCTGGATGTAGTTCATGTTTTTCTAACTTATATTTTATAATTGTTAAACATAATCTAATTTGTTATATTAGTAACAAACTACCTACGTCGAATGAGATAAAGAGAAATTTTAGCCTTTAAACATAATAAATCAGACGGATCCCATTTTGCTAAATATTTAATTATAACCGGTCATATGCTCAATAACGATCATAATTTCGATTTTTTTGCATGTGTGTGAGAAGGGGTTACATTTAAATGCTTTGCAATCTGTAGAAATTTTAACAAGTAAATTTAATAAGAATATGCTCAATGACCAAATTAACATTTTTAAATCGCCATTATTGGATGCTCGCCTATAAATATTTTGGTAGTAGTTGGTGATGGTTAGTCTGTGACAATTGACAGGCATATCTATTTGTGGTGGTCTGTGGCTGCTGGTAAAGATGCTTTCGTTACCCTCTGACCATTGCATGACAGCGTTTCACTTAACGAGGTTGTGTCCGCATTTGTGGGTTGTTTTTAACACTTATTACACCCTGGTGGATGTGACTGTTTGCAAGTTCCTGAGGATGTGCCTGATTGGCATGAAACGTACGTAGAAATTAACATTATATCGATTAGCGGACTAAGATAATTTTAAAATTAACACTTGCTTAGTTGTTTGGTATCTGTCAATCCTCTTTCGAATCAATATTCAATTCTTTGAATAGAGATTCGCAGTGGAGAGACAGATTCGAGGGTCAGCGATGGGTTTCATGCTTCATGTTAATGCATGTTGCAGGCAAGCGTCTATTATGAATATCCGCGAAATAACACCTCGCATAATCGAACATCCCAGATTAGTTTATAAGTAAAAAAATTACTTATAAACACAGGTTTTACATATTCTTCTTTTGTTTTGTTGGGTGTATTGAGTTTTTTTGTTATGATGTTCAAATGTTCCTTGAAACTGCAACATGCTTCAATCAACATAAAGTCTATATTCATGGGCAAGCATGTCCGGCGGACAGAAAGAGATAAATACAAAGAATTTTAATGCACTGCTATGTTTTTTTTACTAGCATGACTCTATCTCTCTCTGCCCACATAACACGCTAGCCCGTAAATATTTGTTATGCCACTGACACCATCTTTATTTTTCAAAATAAGTACTGCTTGTAATTATGTGTTCAATGGCTTTGTACGAAGAAACCAAGCTAAAATACCTTTAAATGATAGTCAAAACACTATAGTTTATTAATGGCGTTTCTCAATTACTTATGTACAAGGTGCAGGCCGAAGCTCCTTATATTCCTGAAACGTTTTCTTTCAAATCTCTAGTTTTAAGGCTGTTTGGTTGGTCTATTAGCAAATCAAACATCACATGTATACTTACCTGCAGTTTCATTTTCCAAAGCAAGGACCCGGGTTGTCCTTTAACAGGTAATTTTCAGAATGACCCTTCTTACTTTCAATAGGTACATGCTGCATTAAATTTGAACACTAAACTCTTTTCAAGCGATAATTGAGTTTTCATCTAAGCCACGCCTAAGGATGCTCGTGACCCCGCCAAAACCTAGGACGTGCTGTACGTTATCGAGGATGGTCATATCTTCCTACGAGAGGGATCAGCTTTAGAACTGGATATAGTCATCAAGATCGGGAAATAAAACTTTCCGATCTTTCCAGAAATTCTGGAAGCTTTTGCAAAAAGAAGAAGAATAAAGATACTGCAGGTTCTTAGTGCAAATTTTAAATATAAAATAATCATATTCAAATTCAAAATATCTTTATCTCATACATAGCCAAAACAAATACAAAACCTTTAAGGACGATACAGCTCGGTAAGAAGTCGAGCTACTTATGCCCACGGATATTTGTTTTCTAAATATTAAGAAATTGTATAATACTCTTTTTTACTAAGTGATTGTTTACTAACACTCTTAAATTTATATAGGGGTAAATCTTATATATCTAGAGGAACCTTATTGAGTATGCGCACACAGAGCCCTCTAAATGAAATCTATATTTTTTTACATATAATAAATTTTCATAAATGAATTAAGATGCCAGGGTTAGGATTCCAATTTCCTTAACCTTATTTCTAAGAGATGCACGAGGTCCGAGCTTGTAAATTGCGCGAACGGCCCGCACCTGCAGCACGAAAATTCTCTGAACATCCGCGGCGTCTCCCCAGAGCAAGTTGGCATACGACATTAGGCTGTGGAAACAGCCAAAATAAACTAATTTAGCAGTTTCAACGTCTGATAAATCAAATATAAATAAAAATATAATAAAATGATTTATTTCACAAATAATTATACATGCGTAGATATAATAAAGAAAAAAATCATTTGTTTACGTTACATATTCAAGTTTGGATCATAGATATATAGATATGTCTATATATAATTGTGATAATAATAATGCTTTTATTGCCGCACTTACGAATATAGATTAATTTGGGTACATTATCCTAAGAGCAGCATAAAAATATAAAAGAGGAAAATTATGTCCGAAAAATTTCTTTACCATGACAAATTGAGAGTAAATAACAACTCAAACGCTGGGAATACATTGTTTTATACAAACATAACTAAAGCATGACGCTTAAAGCATGAAACATAATTCTATATTCTGTCTGTCGCGTAAACACCCACCAAAATGCAAATTTCTGCTTAAAGAATTTTCTTATAAAGAAGTAAAATCCGAAATAAAAGTTTGTACAAAGATTCCCTTATTTTAAAATAAAAACGAAATAAATATTTATGCACCTGACTTCAACATTTGTTTTAATTAAAAAAAAAAAAAAAAAAAAATTTTGAGGCGTAAGGTATATTGGAGTTGATATAATTATTATAGATATTTGTAGCCAATGTCACATATTTTTTAAATATTGCAAAACGTGTTCTCAAATCTTCAATAAAAAAGAAAATTTAATAAAGAAATTTCAAACTTATTTGAAAATCTAACTTCCGAAGGACACTGCAAAATTTCAGTGGGATACTCTTGTTCCTTAAAGAGTACCCTCGTGAGGAAGCCTGCTCTGACTGACCACCAGTCACTGTTTAAGAATTATCAACAATAAAAGTATATGTAGATTCAATGCGGTGTTGGCATTGTATTCTCATCATCTGACGAGATATATGATGGGATGTATATGTATCTACAGTGGGGATTAACATTAAACTGTATATTTTCACGACCAAACGTCTGACGAGGTGAGCATATAAAACTTTGTAAAATAAAAGTGTCAACACTGTGAGACAATATTAGATTAAAGAAGAAACTCTTTATGTTTTACTAATACATTTCGAAGTGAAATTCGATATGGATACTTCTTTCAATATAAGTGAATACTATAAATAATTTATAAAAATTATAAGAACAAAAAAATAAAACATGACAAAAGTGACGTTCCTAGGCAGCAAATAAAATGTGTACATTAACGAAACTAAGTTTAGCAATGACACGAAAATAAACTTGAGACCTCAAAAAAAAAAATGTAAAAACATTAGTATTGTTCCAAAAAGAATGTAATTTTCAAAACATATTTGAAAAAAGATACTTCCAAAAACAACTAATTTTCTTGTGATTAAAATCTTATGATAAACATTTAAGCGGCAAATAGAAATTCTAATATTCAATTATCTGCTATAAGTTTTCGCCATATTGAGGGCACTTTGGACATTAAGAAGCTATTGGATCGAAAAACTAGAAGAACCGCAAGAAGTCAAGAAATAGAAAGAACTCTTGTCCTGGTGCATCAGAAGTGAACGATGATGACAACACAAGGGTCTTCTAGGAAGCTGGATACAAAAGACGAAAAACCTAAAGGTTTGCATGTATATATATTTAGTAATAAACAAAATAGGTCCTGCATTGGCAACATCAACTGCCTGACGAGAGCTGTAAATTCTTATAACGAATTTAGGGAGAAATCCAAGAATATAAATTACATTAAAACTTAGGCTAGTACACTGTAACCGAGTGCACGTTAGAAACAATATAAAAAGCACCTACATCGCTCAAATTCATAAGCGTGAAATCAGAAATTTTTAATAGATGTTAAATAAGCTTACAAATACATTTTTCCTCAAAGGAAAATAATGAGATACTCCAATAACTACTTGAAAAAAAATATACAGTAAAGGATAACGTTCTTGATAAATATAATAAAAGCAGCGAAAGCACTAAATGACTTTATCGCCGTTTTTTGTACTCAGAACAGTGAAATTTCTCAAATTAAAACACGTAGAAGTAGTAACTATATATAATAACCATAACGTACCTAGTATAGTGTAGAAGCTTATATTAAATAAGTATACTCGAATTTCAATTAAACAGGTTCGATATATAGTTCAGACTGAAAACTAAGTCACTGCGGGCCTAGCATGACACATGCCTGCCCTAGAAAAAAGTCTCCTTATAAGGCTTCATGCATTACGCTACCCGAAAAGCATAGTCTTAAAGAGAGAGAGAGCTAGATAGATTCTTCTCTAAGACTTCGTGCTGAATACGCTAGAAGAAATTTAAAAAGAGTTATCAAATTCAATAGTCACAATCGAATAAACGGAAATAAAAATATTTGAACGATTCCAGTGATGGTATATGCACACAAAACGTAGTGACTTATCATTGGTCCCGTCAACACTTTTAACGTTACTCAATTCGACAGAAGTACTTATTCTTGGAATTTCTATGGGAAACTAAATACGAAACAAACAACTTCGCAGAAGATACAAACTGAGTGGCTCATAGCTCACCACTATAACGAGCTGAACTGACTGTGACATCACTTGTAGAATTCATAACCACAGAAGATAAATTATCCCAATTGGCGAGCAAGAATTCAAGTTATGTGTGTTAGAGTCTCTGGCCAAGTTGGCTGCAGCATGGAAAAGAAACGGGACGATCGAAATACCACACTCTCACAGACTACAAATGTGAAGTAACAGCTTCCGCTGTTTCGTTTCGTCCAGTGAGCGAGAGTTCCAAAGTTTCACTACTCCTTCCATTAATTGTCCGTCCTTCACATATCCTATTCCTGTTCATGAGCCGACAACACACTAGTGACTCCTCTGGGCTTCCGAGCGTCCACGAGCGGCGATGATCAACCACTCTCTGGAGTCTCGAAACCCCTTTCCTCTCAAAACCTTTGAAGATGCTATGAAAAAACACATAAACTTCACTATTATATAGACAAACAATTTGATTAGAATCGTGGACATCATTGCTTTACATTAGTATCACAAAACTAATGATCTTGAAAATTTATATACTGTAAAGAAATAATGAATGCATATATTTTGTAATGAAAATTTCTTGAAGATATTGCCATAATGACGTTGTTGGTTTAGGGTTGTTAAATTATTTAGGTGCAAGTGATCTGTGACGTAGAACAGGACAACACACTTAACACTTAAAGAGTTTTACTGATATAAACACACAACACTATATAGCGAATAGTTCAGGAGTACCGTTTACACAGTACTATAGGGCGATTATTAAACATAAAATAAACGATATTATAAAATATATTTAAGCAGCCAGACGTCACGTCCATAAAGAAACTGCAAGTCGTCGTACGTCGGAGTTGCTGGTAGATCGCACCTCTCTTCACATGGTACGCAACGTAAAACATAATTGTTACGGGAGTGCGCGTTGCCGGTAACACCGACAAAATATTTTTTTATTATTATTTTTAACTATAGTTCTATTTATAAAGCAATTAAAATTTTGTTTGATAAATAATATGTGGTGTGAATGTATGTATTAATGTAAAAATATGATTTTTTATAAATAAATTTAGCTGAACAGCCCACATTGGAAATAACCTTTCAAATGACAATTATATGTTTTAATCCACCAATAATTCAATTTGTATTTATGTCTTTCTGATATAAAAAAATGTAAGAAAAAATTAGAATTCGATTTTATGCAAATTTCATTTTATAAAAAAAAAATCAATAATATCTGTAACAGCAAATGGATCTGGTAATCATAGAAAATTATCGTGATATGCAGCTATATTTTTAAGCATGACTATAGCCCATTAATTTGCAAGTTTTGTAGACGTAGTATAAATATATGTTTATTCGAGCGCTCAAGGTACATCCTTACTCGTTCAGGTCAAAGGGACATGCGCGGCTGGCTGGTGCTTAATGACGGTACCCAGTATCTTTCAGCTCACCATTCAATATTCTGGAATAAGTTCTCACAGGCACCCTTGGGATTCCAGGTATGGATATGTATGTTTCAGCGATAGCGTTAAGTAGACGTTATTCCAGGCTTATTTTATTTTTATTCTCTTTATTTACAGTCCAAGATAACAGGCCATTAATTCAAAATTTGAGATAAATACTTGGATTTTTGATATGTTACTTTGCGAGGTGTAAAAATTAACTTTTACTTAAAGTTTTTTTTAATCCTTACCGTTTTCCCAGTATTCAAGAAAAAAGTTTAATTTTTTTTCTTTTCGCTTCTCGGGGATAATTAAAAAAAAACTTACATGGTTCATTTTTACGCCTTTAAAGTAATATTTATCAAAAATTCAAGATTTTTATCTCAAATTTCTATTTAATGACCTATTTCCTTGGACTGTGAATAAATAAAATAAAAATAAAATAAGCCTAGAATGACGTCTACTTAATTTATTCAAAAACATTACGAATTCGTGAAAACCTTTTTCCAATTTATATATCCATTTGCAAAACGCTAAGCTTTAAAATGCTAATTTTTGTTAGGTCAAGTATATCAAATAACCCCATACCAAGTAAATGGTGAACCTTGGATATGTAAAAAAATTTACGGCAGGAGCATACATCTAACACTTTTAAACGAGCAATTCTTGTAAACGTCTATATAAAATTTAGTATGCAGGGTTTTCGAGGGCGATAAATCTATCGAACTATATTTTATTTTTGGTCAGCCTCGTTTTATTCATGTTTTAAGGCAATAAATTAAAATACGAATGTAAATTTAGCCTCTATCGAAAAAAGAATAATACCACAGTTCGGAAATCGAACCGTCCCGAATCCTGAAGATCCTGGTTCAATATACATGAGTAGTTTTTTCAATATTTTTTTTCAATTTTCTTTTTTTATGACAAAACGTCAAGTTTCTTCTTTTAGGAGAAAAAGTTTCTTTTTTTTGTGAGAATAACTATTATTGGGAGCAAATAACTGCTTTAACGACATAGCAACACTAAAGCTACGTAACAATAAATGGCATTGTTAAGCAACACCAAGCCAAACTGTGATGATGATAATATTTATTATGTAGGTAAGATCAAAAAATATTATTTATTCATATTTCATCAGTACGTAATTCGCATCTAAGTATATTTTCCAGGAAATAGGTGTACAAAAAAAAACGAGCGAAGCTTGGTCATCCAAGTGCTAACGAAGTTAAAAACTATAATAGCAAAGTAGGCTTTACAAGTCATTTAGTAGTCGACCAAGTTGCACAATGTACTTGGAGAAGTGAAAAATAAAATTTCGTACAAAATCCATTGAAAATTAATAAAATAACGTTTTTGGTTGCGTGAAATATGTAGTAAATTTAAGTTTATGAACCGTATAAAATTGTGACAACATAAAAATATGACATCCTCAACACCCCGTCCATGTGGGCCCGTTATTAAACGTTATTAGCCTTTAAATCGTGAACTCAATTCAATAAGTTTAAGTATCAATCAAAAAATCCCCTTCTGAACCCGCATATTGCAAAAGTTAACTACGAAACCTTACACTACGAGTGGCCCCACACGCACTTAGCTGATTTTTGTCAAACCTTTTACTCTAGACTGTTGGACAAAAATATATAAAGGTTTCTTTCTTGTGAATTGTATTTATAATTAAATGAACACACTTGCATACTTACAAGAAAGGATTCAGCCTTCGAGTCAGAGGGGGGTCACATAGTTGAGGGCAATTCGGTATAGGCTCTAGTGCGATTAAAAAAATTAGTGGTTGACCTACAGCCAAATCAGGATTTCATGACTCCAATGACCCCTCGACCCTGAAACCGCTATTTCATACCTCTTTGTTCCTTATTAATATTATTATGATTTATATCAATTCATAATTATTTATTTCAAGGCGCTGGCTTGTTGTACAGTCGCAGTGGCCACGTCCAAATTAGAGGATGTGAGTCAGTGGACCGAGAACAACCTGAACAAGATTCTAGATGAAGGCGATAAATTGTACCAAGACAGTTTCTTACACTTTGAGCCTGAGAAGATGAAGAAACTGACTATGGAACAGGTATGTGACTGTCAATGACGCTATCACTTTATTGATAATGATACCTGAACGAACGCTTCGAAACTTGTTTATATACTATTATTGATAAAAACGTCAATTCTCAAGTTATATACATTAACAAAAGAGTTTATACTTTAGACATTTTTTTCTACTTTACAAATGACAGAAGTTAACTAATGGAAATGTAGGTCTTGTTTGTCGGAAAAAAATGGTTTTTATTGGCTCTCAGCCCATATTATTGGAAAATTTTAGACTCATACGACTAGGAAGGTCCGTTTACTCGAAAAAGATCAAATTGAAAATTCTGACAGAAGACCACGATTATGGACGTATATGATGACGGTAATGCGAACAGAAGATATTAAGTTTAGGGCTGATCTCACGATGAGCGGCGAAGATGTGGAGAGACAAGGGCAGTTCGCACTTTATCAAGCGGGAGGTTTTGCATGATACGTTTGTTGGCAACATAAATATGGCCATCAAGATTCTTAAAGACGCTTCTGGTGCAGCAAACGACCTCAGCGAAGCTGTTCATGAGAGGCTTCTGGTGACCCTTTTCCTATGGGTGTCTCTTTTGTATATTTACAGTCACGCAAATATACGCAGAATTTGATTTCGTGTTACTTAAGACGGTGTATCTTGAATTAATGGTTTATGGCAAACACCACACGTAGCTATAGTGTGGAGGTTTTTTTTTTAACATGTGCAAATTTTTTAACCAAATGTTTTCAAAATCTATTTCATGTTTCTTATTCTTAATACATCGATCACCACAGATTTTGCGGAGATTCTTTACGCCTGACGGCCGCATGTACCGCGCGATAGTGTATCAGCCGCGACATAAGGGTGAAGTCAACAAAGATATGTATTCCCAACTTATAAAGTTCTTCGGCCAGGACAGAGCTGGTGTGTTGGTAGCCAAAGCAGGAGAAGAAGCCGTCGCATTATTCAGGACTAACTTAGGTAAAGATATCTCTTAACGTCGGGTCTCGCACTTTCGATTAAAACGTCTATATACTACGCGTCATTTCTACTTCTTGCTTTGAATATTTCTCCGTCTCTTTAAATAGTGGCGGTCCTTTTAAAAACCGCCACTATCTAAATTGTACTATTAATATAGAAAAATAAAATATAAAAGTAATAGAGTGACTGTAATGAACCATAACAAGAAATAAGAGTAATATCTACTATAATACATGAATTTTTAATTGTAACATCATATTAAAATGGAAATTTGTATAAAAAAAGTGGATTCGCAAGCGTTCGTACGCACTGAGCGATAACTTACTGATCAAGTCAATACGAGCTGATATAGTTTATAAATCCTTACAAGTCATACTAGTTCAACTTTGCTTCGAGAAATTTTTCGTACCCAAAATACTCTTAAGCTTAAAACTTGTGACGTATAAAATGTTTTAAGTTCAAGCTTTTATGACTTGAAACTATTCATTGGTCTCATATTACTTAATAGAATTTCCGTTATTCCTATTATCAGTGTCACTGTATTCTAATAGCCACGGCATTTTCTTCAGTAGCTGTAGTTGTGGTGTCCCATAAGGATTCGGTGAGGAAAAATCACACTTTCGTTCTCAATATGAGTTTACAGCTAGCTCACATGAAAATATGAATGTATTGACACGTCTTGTGTGTATATTCACGACTCTCCACTCCACGTTCACAGGTTACTACGTGTTCGATCCGGCAGACCGGGATCGGTACGGCCGCTCCATCGCGCCCCTCTACCGTGGGCTTGGAAAGGCTTGCTTGTCCCTATATCCTTGTGTGAGTTGGTTATGGATTACTACTACAAGCCCTACTATTTCACATGAAACCGGTATACTTTATATTTCGGATAGATTTATTGCTAATAATTGCCACTGCGTGTACAAAAATGTATGCTTCTTTGGTTCACTGACTCTGTTGGTGGTAGAGTTTTTCATAAAACATAGATATGCATGTATTTTTGTAACCAAATTTTTCATTAAAACCAATAAACTTTAGAAATAAGCAGGTTATATTCGACTTTTGTCAGTTTTTCAAAATAGATCTTGAATGCCCAGCTTTTGACTCTATAATACATTGCAATTTTAATTAGAATAAAATATTCCAAT